>JAPYYT010005936.1:0-12794 GCA_030522565.1 Ceratosolen corneri | reverse complement strand
CTATCTCGACTATTCCACTATCTGTTTCTCCTTCACACATTCGTGAGGAGAAAACACACACACACGCGGATCCGCTCCCCTTTCTTCTTACCCGAGCCGGATCGCGAACACCTATAAATGGAAAATTAAAATAACTCAATCAATATAAAATGATATTGTTAATTGGAAATATTATTTGAAATCATTACTTCATTATTTGAGTATTTAATCGATAATTATAAATAATATTAAACTTTAATTGATGGTCATTAGCTTCGATTTTAAATTCAATTTTAAAAAATATTAAATATTGTTACATTTTAATTAATACAAACATTGATAATCTACTGAAGGGACTAAAACTCGTACGTAACCAATGGTTGTATGAATATTTAAAATAATATTATTAATTTTAATAATACAATTAACTGAAAATAATTTATATATTTTTAAAAAATATACCCAAAAAATATATCGGTCGTTTTTCTGCAGATTTATATTTAAAAAGTCTTTATTCAAAATTCAAATCAAATCGGTTCTATGGTGATTCTATGAACTTAAGTTAGAGGAAGTCATTAAAAAGAAATTTGTTTGAAAAACAACTTTTAACAAGAGTTATTAAATAGATGTTGAATATACTAGCAAATATTCAATATAAAAATTCTAATGTTCGGGAAACAAAAGATGTTTTTTAGTATCGATTCCAGTCAGATCTTTCCGCGCATAAATTTGGACGCGGAAGAACCAAAGTGTACTTGTAATTTGCTGATCGTCAGTCGAAGCCTTGTGCTATTCATATTCTGAGCGTATTAGCGTTTTGTTTAAAGTGTACAGCATGGAAATACACTTGACGAAACAGATGTAAAATTGAAATAGAAGCAGTTGGTTTCGAATTCCAGAACTATATCAGTATTTTGATGAATTGCGCATTATTTACGACTCTTGAATCCCCTAGTCGATGTTCCGGGTTTGTTTAAACAGTCAGGGAAGCCTTTCACAAATAGCGTTTGATGTGTGCAAGGTGGCATAAATTAGTCATATAGGTTTTAAAAGGATTTTTGACAGGCATCATAATGTTTTCCCAAGCTCTATCATTGATACAATCAATTTTTATTCAGTTTGTTGTTATTTTTAATGATATTTAAGTGATAGATGATAGTTGATCGAGATATTTTAATGGTAAAAGTTTTGTTATTCGTAAATTGTAGGCTTGGTGTTTTTCCTTAGTTGCTTTATTTTTATTTATTTGTGTATATTCGTATATATATAATGTAAATGCTTGAACATGTTAAAATCACAATGAATTACTTACCAATCCTTATTTATTTTGAGTAACAATCCCTTTTGATCGAATATACAATATTGTATCTACAAATTATATTTATATTTAACTGAAAGTACTACTATGCATTTTAGAGTATTCGTTAATTTATTGGATATCTAATTTATTACAGATCATAAGATTTTTAATTTAATGAGAAATAATATCATTTAGTATTTTATTTATTAAATGCGTGTATATGAAAAAATTTGCTAATTACTAATCAGCCGTGATGAAAGAAATTTTGTGGAATCTTGGTGTAAATAATCTATTTTTTATTTTTAAAACTATAATTAAGCCGAGGGAAAGTGATAATGAAACTATAAGTTTTTA
This sequence comes from Ceratosolen corneri, assembly GCA_030522565.1. Lineage (NCBI taxonomy): Eukaryota > Metazoa > Arthropoda > Insecta > Hymenoptera > Agaonidae > Ceratosolen > Ceratosolen corneri. The sequence continues at coordinate 11,161 of JAPYYT010005936.1, read as the reverse complement.
TATATAATTTTCTTTTTCATTATGAAATTTAAAATTGTTACGCTATTCGAGAATTTAAGTCTTATTCTGTTTCTCATTATAAGTATTTTATTTTTAACTAAAACATTATTTAATTACAATTACGTTATAATATACAAAATATGAATTACATTACGTAGATATTGTAGTGTTATTATATATCAATACTATTTTGTTTGATATAATATTATATAATAATATATTCATTACAATAAAGTGTATCGTTATCGAACAATAATATTTTAATTAAATACATTCTTATTTCGTCACAATTTTCTCATCTTCATTTTTCTTCGGTATGTCAAAAAAAGTATAAAAATGCAGTTTCTGAGTCTAGTGCAGCTACACTTCGTTAGTGTTATGTCAGTTACTCCAGAACTTTGAAAAAAGTCACTTTTATTACATGGTGGTCTTCAACGTGATCGATACTGTAATGAAAGGTTATTTTCACTTTTTGCTTGTGGCGTGATTGAGATTGCAATTTCATATAGATATGTGTAGTCTTTATCGTTGATTCCTAAGGAGTTGCGCAGGAAAAAATTTCTTAGATTTTGGTAAATTGGGATTTAGACAAATGGGGAGAAAGGAATCTTGGATACGGGAAGTCTTAGCATTTTAACTTTCAGTGTGTAATGATAAAAAAATTTGGGAATATCATACGCACATGATGGCTTTCACACTCGTTTTTACTTTTGTTATAAACTTCCGGTGATTTGTATTCTATATATTTACTGAAGGCTGATAACTTGAGATTCTGTAGGTTATGATATTCAAATATAGATGATTTTTATATATTTAAGATTGTCGTATTATGCATAAAAGATAACATGTATAAAATTCATTTTTTCGGTATGATGTAACAAAGGCTTGTTGCAGATGAAAAAGAAAATTATATTATTTCTTCGTAAAAGTTTTTGAAAAGTGATTGCTTGTTTAAAGAATATGCTGAATATAATTTATTACATTCAGATAAGACATCCATAGAGAATATATAAATTATACAAAAGGTTTATATGAATGCATTGGTTTTAAAATTATTTTAACTAAGTATTTTCACGAATAAAAAATATGGGCTCGATATTCACACGGTAAAAAAATTTTATCAGTAACTTAGTTTCATAAAATAGATACTTTAAAGATTATTTTCAAATTAGAAATCTTTAAAAATAAAAGTTTTTAATTGACATTTTTTAAATAAAATCTTAATATAACCGTCGATTCAAGAACAGTGTAACTATATATTCATCTTAACTTTATTTTTTTTTTTAATTTATTTTTAAAAAATGATGTAGCATATTTATGATTGTAACGAGCCCAACATATTATTTTAGAGCCAAAAAAATAGCTTATTGGTAAATAATATGATTTTATTGTGTCAGCGATAATCGATAATCTAAAGAGAAATTAGTGAATTTGATAAGGATCCTTTAATTATTCAACAGTCCCCGATCAATTTATTTCTGTAATTATCATGACAGGCTTTTATTGAAATGTTTATAATTCGAAAATTCAATACGTTACGTAGTAAAGAAGCAAAAAAGAAAAATACTAAATTAGAGAAAAGTTGAGAATGTGTTTATAGTCGAGCGATCAGTGTCGATAGTAATGAGTCATTACTTCTAATTTAAGTTTCTCGAAAATTCGCAGTCGATAATCGGATAAAAGACTGAAGGGTGCAACTCTCTATTACACGGCCCTGAGCTCTAGTGTCGCTGGATTTTCATTATGTAGTTGACGGTCGAGAAGAGTCGATTCGTAGTAAATGTTGGCAGTCCTGGTCCTCGTCTCCACCACCTAATGACCAACATTCAGGGGCGCAGGCTCGAGTGTGGTGGTGTTGATAGTAGCAGGCGTGCAACTCCTGTGAGATGCAGTTATAGACAGTACCATAGTGGCGCAATATAAGTGAGCGCGCGAATTACGATCGCTGTGAACACTTCCGCAGTTACTCGAATTGTGTGTAAAATAAAAATTGTGTGTAAAAGTAATAATCCGCAATTTTAGATCGTGTTTGGGAGAGAGGGAAAAATTGAAGTTGATCACCAATTCATATGAGCGATAGCGTTTGTCAGTTTATCGCACACGACGTCTTAAGTAAGTTATGAAAAAGAGAGAGTGAGAGAAGAATTAGCAAGCTCTCTCTAGCACGTCGTTGACGCGGACGACGCCTCGGTAGCCCGCATGCGGCCTCTTATCTGCGTGTTTCGTACGTGTGATAGCATTATTTATTCCGTTTTGTGACGGGACTTTCTGCGTTGTTGAGCATTTCACGGAAAAAAAAAAGGAAAGACTAGAGGGTGCGCGCAAAAGAGAGAAACTTAGAAGCAGAAGTAACAGAAGAAGTTAATACGGCAAACGGAAGTACTTCAAGAAGAGGGGATAGTTCGTCAGCCATTTGCACCTCCCGTGTAGAGTGCTTATTACGCGGAATCTTAGGAATCTTCGCTTTGACGAGGGGGTCTTTGTTGCCTGGAAATACGATTAACGTAACAACACGGCCGAAGGAACGTTATAGCAGCGGTTAGAGAAAATATGATCTTGTGATATTGTTTACTCTGTTATCTTGTGCTACTAGTCTTTTTTTGTTTTTCTCCTTTTTCCTTCTCTCACTTTTTTCTCCATCATTTCGAAGTGTGTGTTGAGTACACTGGCACAGGCTATCCGCACGCCACATCATAAACATCGTGTACATACCTACCACCTCTTATGCGTGCATTGAAGTAGCGTGTGAAATCGACGTATGAAGTTACTAAGGTGAGTGTAAAATAATTTGTTTTACAAGGTACTACTTTGCCTTACGTTTCAATTTATTTTCTCGTTATTGGTGCATGCTCTTTGTATTTATATTGTTTTGTGTTATATATATATATATATATATATATATATATATATATATATATATATATGTATATCTATATATTATATTGTGTTGGATTTACCGCGAGTACCTGTAAGCACACGATACATTCTCATGTACCGCGCCCTTAACTTCGCGCTTGCGTGCGATGGTACGTAATGCAAGTGCATGGGGGGATTCGAACGTATATAACCTTTCTTCCTCGTCTTCAACTTTTGAGATATTGCGTGAGATTGATTTTGCCGATTTGCCTTCATCGTTATTGTTTTTTTCATCTTCGTATATCTGAAATAACCTATCGTTTCAAACATCAGCGAATAGAGCACTGAATAAGAGGAAAAATGAGAGTTCTACAAGGATTGGCATTCGAGTGTCAACCTGAAAAGGCAATTAAACGGTGGTGCGGTTACGATGGGTGTGCCGTCATCTACCGTTGACAGAATATAAAAACTGGCACTAACTCATGATTATACACATACTTGGGCGTCTGCGCGCGCGCGTGTAATTGAGAATATTGTAAAAGATAATTTTAATTATACAAAATTAGACACACTAATCGATAATATGTTATAACGTTATATGCATGCACGTGAGTGTAAGGAATGCTGGGATTCGACGAGATTCCTTGTATTCCTGTAGCTCATTTTCAATTCAGTATTATTAGGTCATTGGCCATCCTAATTGTTTGTATATAGATGCATATGCATATATATAAATATACGCAGTGCGTTTAGAACAGCATCGTAAATAATTTATCTGCTGATTGCCATGAAAGAACGGAATGCAGTCACTAGCGCAATGTAGCCTACATTCTCTCGACTTGTTGGTAAGCAAGAGCGCGATAGATAGTAAAATAGAGAGAGAGGCGTATTATAATTGTATATAGTGAGCCAACTTTCACGTCTTGCTGCCGTTTTTATCAGATGATTTTTGTTCCTTTCCCCTTGTCGTCCTTCACTCAATCTCTCTCTCTCTCTCTCTCTCTCTCTCTTCTCTCTCTCTCTCTATCTATCTATCTATCTATCTATCTATCTATCTATCTATCTATCTATCTATCTATCTATCTATCTATCTATCTATCTATCTATCTTTTTTTGTATCTCCATTTCAGTTATGACTGTTCTTTCTGTGACCTCCCACTTTTTGTCCTGTCCACCAAATCGTATATATACATTGAACTGTTCTTCAAGATTTAAGGGAGTTCTACGGACTATTGAAATTTGAGATATAATTTTCATGTTCAAACACTTGTAAATTATGAACAACGTAACGTCTTCAAAACCTTTTTATATTATAAATTTTTATTGTTAAAAATTGAAAATGTTTTCATTTTAGATTTATTACGCTACTTCGGCGAAGCATATTAATTAATCTAATTTATTTATATTTAAAGTTTGTCATAAAAAGCTAAAAATATTTATAACATGATACAAGGAAAGCATTTATATACTTTAAATTTATGTAGTTTTATATTAGTATTTTTGAGTATAAGTTATATAAACTTTTGTCATATTGCAATTTTTATTATATAAAGTAGTTTATGAAATGAGGAAGTGCATTATTAAATAACTATTGAAATAATAAAAAAATATTTTTCAATACACTGGAAAATCGAACATTCGTAAATAAAATTATAAAGATTTTAGTACAATCATTAATATAGGTTGAAAGATTGTTTTCAGTTGCCCTGTTTTTGTGAGCAAAATAAAAGTAAACAGGTCCATTTATAATTTAACAATCGACAGACTTATCAAGGAAAGTGTATTATAATGTATAAGAGTCAGGAAAATATTCTGCATTTGTCTAATTTTTGTATTTGGTATATTTTTAGCTTCCAAAAGTTAAAAATTAGAAAGAAAGACTATTTCTTTAATTTATTACATTTGAAAATTATATTTCATTTGGTTTTTTATGTATTATTATTAGATATTTGTAATAACTAAAATTAAAAAATTTTTTTTAATACTTTGTATATTCTATAAGATTTTTTATTATAAAAATTTATTTATTTTTCTTAATGATTTTTTGAACTATGTTTTGAATGTAATATATGTACGTCATAAAAATTATTAAAAATGTACGTCCAAAAAGTGTAAAATATTCATGATTCTAATTACTTAATTTTTCTTTAGTTAAATTAAAATTGCAAAGAATATGACAAATTTCACAAAGTGAATTTTCTAATTATTAGAAATTTTTTGGACTATTAAAGAGCATATTTAAAGCATATAATTAAAAAGTCTTGTGATTGAATGTCTGCATTAATTTATTTACAAGTTATTATATTCATGGTAAGAGATTTTAAAAATAATTGTTCAATAAAAAGAACTAATTCTCACTTTATAAAGCAAAATACATCTTTTTCTTTAAACCATTTAATATTGTTTTCATATTTTGTCTATATATTGACAATGTAAATATTTTTGCACATTATTAAAACAAAAATAGGATGTATTATTATTTATTTTAAGAATCTGTATAATTTTTTATAAACAAAATTTGAAGAATTTAAATATTGGAATATTTCATTCAAGGAGTATCTGGTTTTATAAATGGAGTATTTATGCACACATATTCTAATGATATTTTCGTAAAATTAGTTCAATTAGTAAGTTGCTCATTCTTTTTATTTTACTTAAATATGTGGTTTGTAAAATGTATTTACATTATTGTTATGTACTAAACTACATTACCATTACATTATCCATTAAAATGGGTTAGTTTATTATTTATGTTTTCTATTGGATTTTAGTTTAAAATTTATTAACTATATTTATGATAATTAATTATTTAATATAATAATGATAAATTATTTGTTATCAATATAAAAATATTTATCATTAAAACTTAAAATTATTGTTAAAATAATATTAAACGTATATATTTATAAATATATAATATAATATTTTTAAAACTATCTTTCTAATCGTATAAATTCCTATTTGAGTCTTAAAATTCTTAAAGAATACGTATTTATTTTCAATGTATCACCTTTATATATTTATTTTTTGTGTCTTTCTTTTATGCCATGTTTATGTATTGTTATGCTATGTATATATTTTATGGTATGTATGCATTGTTTATATCTCATACATTTTATGTGAAATTATTTTATGAATAAAATGGATATTACTTAATTTTTGGTGCAATAATTCTTAAATGATAATACTACTGTTCAGAAGCAGTTTTTTCAACTGTATCATGGTGCATAATTTCAATATATTTATATATATACCTTTTTAAGTTTATATACCTCCATGAATATTATATTAAGTTTTACAATTTTTCGGAAAATTTATAATAAGATAATTTGTCAAGAAAATAATGTGAACAATGATAATCTTATATTTAGTTTTATATTGATAAAAATAATTAAAGAATTATTGAATTAAAAAACAAAATTATATTTTTAAGATATTTATTAATTTATTATAAAAAATTCCCATACATACTTTACTCACTATCTAGAGTATAATATTATAAAATAATTATATATAAAATTCATTATTAAATATTTTCTATACGAATAATTAACGAATTTTTGTAAAATATCTTTTGATTCCTAAAATGAAATGAAATTAGGATAATAAAAAATAAACAATAATATAATTTTTATAAATAATAATTTTTTATTAATATAGTAGATTTTTAATTGACCTTTATAAAAATATATTTTTTTTATATTTATTTTTTGAAAAATATTTAAATGTTCAAATACAATGAACAAAGAAATTAAAATATCTAAATTTTAATTAATTAATTAATTAATTTTCTAAATTAGTGATTTTTGCTCGATAGTTAAAAAATTAATAATTATCCATTATCATTTGCTTTAATACGATAATAAAATAATGCTGTTAGTTTTGTAGTATACTATATTATGATAGAATACTATAGTATGATAGTTTTGCAGATAGTTTTGTATTTAAAAGATAGAAAAACAATGTATATGCGTGCTTGTAAAAGATTTCATAAAAGTATTGATGTTTGAATAATTAAATTACAACCAATTAAATTATTTTTGTTTTTGTCAAAAATATTGTTTATGGTTTAATAGTGTTTCTAATATTTTGTTTTTATATATGATTGATAAACTGTATTTTATATTGTATTACTGTTCTATTTATATTATATATTTTATTTGTTTTTTAAATCGTATTATTTAAAATCAAAGTTCGATTTTTAATGAAGAAAAAATACATTTATTTTAAGGTATGTACTAAAAGGATATATTATTTTCTTACTTAAAAAATCGTTTCAATGTAATTAACGTTTTAATAAACAGTATTTTTTTATAATAATGCAATGTATATGTAGTAAATAATTTATAAATAATATCGCCGTTAGCTTTTTAATATTATAATCACTTTCTTGATTTATTAACGATTTTGTTTTAGTTATTTATCCTTTATTAATTAATTATTATTAGTATTAATTTATTAATCCTTTTTTTCTGATTTGGTTGTATTTTAAAATAGAATTGTTTCAGATAATTCATCATGTATCTCAGATGACTATTGGCGAATCGAACGCTCATTTGGTTTTGACTATGAGCGACATAATAACTGTGCCCGTGTCCAGTAGTGGACAAACTCATCAAGAAAATGTTACGCACCTCAAGAGACATAAATTAAGTGGGTGCAATGTTCCACTTGTTCATGGTAGACCGAATCCACCGGTAAATGTACGCAATAGGTTAACAACGCATCAGCGAAATCACAGTTTAGATTTTAGGTATGGACATATTATTTATTAAAATATGAAGTTAAAACTAGAAAATTTTTATATGAATTATGCTTATCTTTTGAAGATAATGTTTTATGTACAATTCTTTTGTGTCCAAACTATTAACAATAAAATTTTTGTATTAACTTATTAAGGGTTTGCAGAAATGAATATAAACAGATACTCTAATGTTCCATTTTCAATACATTGTTTATATTGTTCAACTAGGTCAATGGGTATCTTGTTACCACCTGTCCCTCAGGCAACTGTGACAACTTTAACACTACATCATAGAAATCGAAGTTTGGATTCTGCTTTACAACGAATTCCTGAAGTAGATGTTACATCAAGTCCAGAATGCGAATCAAATCCAACACCAACAATTAAATCCGTATCAACTAACAAAAACCGAAGTAGAGAGCGCGATGATCTTGTTAGTTTGGGTTCTGACGATTCTGGAATACTGTGTGGTTCTGATAGTGGTTCTAGCGATACTGCAAATATCACAACAAGGTAATATTTTGATTTTTTTATTTCTTATTTATATTATTTATATATTATTTTTTAAAAACTATGCTGAAAAATCAAAATATATAGTAAAATATCTGTTCAAAGGTATTTTTATATATATTTTTGGAATTTTTAATTTTAGAAGTTTTTAAATTTATTTTGATTGTGTTTTTTATTCATTCTTATATACAATTACAAATGTATTTATAAGAACAAATATGTAAAAAGTTTACTTCATTATAAAATAAGTTTTCAATGATAGTCATATTGTATTCCGAATGTGTAAATCAGAAATTTATACAGTAAAAAAATGTAGTGGAGTAAATATTTCTTATCATTGTTAACTTTTACTGAAAATGTATCATTTATATATTGAACGATCTAATATTTAATTTTATATAATTATAATCTTTCAGAGAGTCGAGCATAGATCACTTACACAGTAGGGAAAGTTTGGATTCATCATTATCTCAAGTTGGGGATATGGATGCTGATGTTGTTGATGGAGAATTTTGTAATTTATCGGTGTATCCTGTACAGTTGCTTGGTGAGCCTGTAGAAGACGCTCAAGCAAATAGTGTTGGCAGCGATCTCGAGCACAAAAAGCATGAATGCGCGTTGAATGAATTGCAAAACATTTGTGATTATTCGATCAATGAAGTTCACAATGTAGAGTCTGAATTTTCAAATGTTCAGGGCACTTTAGACATTGCTGTGCTACCACGCGATCTGTCTGGTGCAGCGATGACGTTGTGCTGTGGGTCTGGACAGCCAGAAATAGAAACTGTAAAGAATGAGCCGAAAATAAAGAGACAAGAGACTGCGCAGCCTAAATCTTCGGAAGGATGTTTGCTTAGGTTATTTGAAAGTCAAGTCTTCGACATGTCTATGGCTATATCTTATTTGTTTAATTCAAAAGAGCCAGGTGTTCAGAGTTATTTGGGTGAGCATCAAATTGTTTATTAAAGTTTATTGAACTATTTGTACTTAAAAATGTGTAAAAGTATATAAAAGCTAACATTTGTTTCCTAAATCAATTTGTTCATCTTTTTTAAATAAAACAAAATGAAAGACTGCTTATTTTAATACTTTCACTATAAACATTCACTTTTTTCTTATTTTTTTTACAAAATTGATTTATGTTAATTTTTCATTTAATTATAATTAATTAATTATACCTATTTAATAGCACTATTTTTGTTTTATACACATACATTTATTTGAATTTGTCTGCAGTAGAGAAAAATTTTTTTTAACAAAAATGAAGAAAATTCTTTATTAATATATAATTATTTGTTTGTGCATGGAGTTTTTATTGAAACTAAGGTTTTGAGTTAAATTTATTAATAACATAAGTTAGTTAGTAATTAATAACAAAAGTTACTAAATATTATATTATATTTCAGGTAATAAGTTATTTAGCTTTCTTGATAATGATGTGGACTTCTATTTACCACAGTTGGTTTTAATGTATATACAGTTGCATGATCTTACAGAAGTTCTTTATCCATATCTTGTTCATAGGTACATTAAATAAAATAATTTAAAATTATTTTATAAAGTAACGATATTTTTTTATTGTTTTTTGTTTTTGTTTTAGGTGTAGGCATTCAGTAGATTTTTCATTGAAGTGTGCTTGGTTGTTAGATGCATACAGTTCAGATGCTCATTTGCCATTAAAAAAGAAATCGCATGGGACTAAGCTGAAAAATTTAATACTTTCAGATGAGCTCAGGTAAAGAAGTTTATATTGTGTTGGTAAAAAATTGTCTTTAAATTTTTTATGATATAAAAGTTTAAATATTTTAGACCAAAAGGAATGAATCGTTCTATTGGATTGCAAGTTTCACTTGCACCTTCTTTATCTATCATTCAAACCATACCATCTCCCAATAAAAAAACCCACCAAAGATCTCAATCTGATGCGACTGGATTATTTCAAAGTCTGCGTCGTAGTAATTCCGGTAACTGATAATTTAAAGTGTTTTCATTAATAAATAGTGATATCAATTAATTGACTATAGGAACAATTTATATATATATATTTTAAAACATTAATGTTTACTACTATTTTCATATTTATTATTTTATCAATTCAAGCAGATATTTATATAAATAGTTGATTTGTGTTAATTCAGAATTGTTAATTTATTTTCATATTTATTTGAAATAACTTTCATATCGTCATAACTAAAATGTTAATATTTATAAAATACATAATTTAGGTTCAGTAAATAAAATTAGTCTTGGAAACCTTAGTTCTGGTAGAGCTTTTGATAATGGATGTACTTGCTTTGATTCTTGCCAAGGAGTGGTAAATGATTTACGAGGGCAGAAGACTGATTGTATCTGTAATGTTAGTCTCAATCGTTATTTATTTTTATGAAAAAATTAATATTCATTCGTCTTCATTAATTTTTAATACAAAATTTTATAATTATTAGGCACCTCGACTCGCACCGGAACTTGAGTTTATTCGGGCATTGATAACAATCGGAAAGCTGCTCGGAATAATACCTACAAAAGAGGGAAAAACTGTTCAACTTGTTGCTGAACTCAATACATTGAACTTAAATCTTCCAGCAAGGGTGTGGGTTCCATTACATTCAACTATTCCTCATCACATTGTCCGAGTTCCACCTCAATATGCAGCAGTATTGAATAGCAAAGACAAAGTAAATTTGATCAAATGATTTCAGATTTATTTATATACTATAATGAGTTTTAAGTTTTTTCTGAAAATGATCTAACGTATAAAATTTATCCAGTATATTTATTATTTTATTTATATATAAATATATTTATTTGAAGTTGTTAATATATAAAACATATTTAAATATGATTAATTATAATTAAAAAAACTTTTCATAATGTTTAAGTTATTTTTAAATTATTATATTTCAATTATATTAAATTTAATTATATCAAATTTTACTCATAAATATAAGTAATTTTTAAAATTTGTATAATTTTTATATTATTATTTTTATTTATTTATTTTTATAAAATGTATTTAAATTACTTAATCTTAAAAAGTAATAAAAAAAGTAT
>JAPYYT010005934.1:0-12276 GCA_030522565.1 Ceratosolen corneri | reverse complement strand
CACGCCAATTTGCCTCTGTTTCATTCTATCCGACTATCTCTCTTTCTCCACTATCCGCCTCTCCCTCCCTCCATCTGGGAGAGTGTTTTCTCGGGCTCAATCCCGAACAAATATTTATTTTCAAAATATTAATTATTTTATATTTATACTGTGTATTATTTTTATTTATTAATCTTGCAAATATTTAATACTATAAAAAGTTCATTATTTATTTCAGACTATAATTATGTGTATGGAGACGCAATTTGATTTAGTTATAGTTGATAGACCAATTATACTTCAGTCACTTTATCAACTACATAATTGTTTATGTGACAGACGTATTCTAAATTGGGAATTCTTCGTTAATCGTTTTGATACATTATTTATCGAAGCTCAAATAGCTTTTGAGAAAATAGCAGATGTAAATAATTTTAAAGGTATGTTTTGTTATTATTTGATATGTAAATATAGTATTGTTCGAGAACCGAATAGGAACTCGAAAGTGACTAAATAATATTGTTTCTTTCGATATTTGTTTTGAGTGCTTCTTATGTTTATGATTGCCAGATGTCCCCGAAGAGCTAACGAATTTTCCGACAATATTTCATGTATATTTACGCGTTGACAGTAATTTGAATTGGTGGAGTTTTCCAAGCATTGCACTTCAAACATCGACGATGGTCAACGCATTGAACGGCGTGCGTGGTAAAATTAACGGAGAAAATCTTCCAGAAATCTACGGGCAGTTGCCAAACATCTTACGATTTGTTTTTACACCAAATATATGCATATTTCGAAAAGTGTAACCATCAAGCCACGCCTCCACCGCCTAAAAGGACGTCGACACAATTAGCAATTAGCTCTTAACCAATCATCGAAATTTTAACTCTGATAGATGAGCAAGAAAAGTCCCCCCTCGTATAGAGCGAGGTAAAGACTTTAAGTATTGCAGGTTCGGGACGCTGCTTCAGATCCGCTTTACTCTACAGAATATTAGTATCGATCTGTTGAACTGTAATCTCTCAATACAAAGTTGTGTATAGTGATTAGCTTCTCAACAACCAGTATAGGTAATGAAAGTAACAAGATTCAAAAGTCGCCCTGAGAAGCAAGGGCGATGATTGTGCTACATACTCGATCCAATTAAAACAGAGAAGGCAGTCGCCAATATTCAATTCTCCTGCACGTAAGGAAGGATGAGCAAGCACGACCAGCATAATCCAATAAGCAGACATACCAACTCGCAAGTAAACCCTGCTGATCTAATATAACACAACAAGTCCATGCTTCGTGATATTCAATTTACGACTGAATATTGCAATAGAATGGACTACAATTATATACAATTAATAATACTATCCAAGCGCCGTGATATTCAAAGTTACCCCTGAATATTATACTCGTGCGGAAATAAGCAACTTTTAAATAAACTCACGGAACTCAATACATTTTCTAAATTCATTTCAAGGTATCGCGGTATTCAATTTATAGCTGATTATTAAGATATTTCAGGAATAATAATTCAAAATTAAAACAGCATTATATTTCAATACGTTAAAATAAACATTGTTTTACAGCATTACCTAGAAAGCGTGATCTCTTGGAAAATTCTCTAGCGCAGGGCCTTTGCTGTTTATTTTTGAGGTCTTCAGCCCGCTCCTTGAGTAGAGGTGGTCATCTTAGATTTCGGTGAGATTAAGAAAACTTGTTTATTATTTGAAACTAATTTTCTGTGGTCAACGGAAGTGCAGCCAATAATAACAATGACCATTTACAGGAGAAGGGCGAAGTGCTAGAGGTGAAGTGGTGGTAACCTTTGGGACGTCGGACCGCGGGTTGCGCGGTTGTTCCGACTACTGCAGGCCGGTTAGGTTTTTCATGAATTATAATTTGTGTCAGTTCATTAAGAAAATTATCACGAAGTATGGCAATTATGCTGTTATGCCTAGAATTTCATGTCCGATGCTTTTACTAGGCTCGTATTATAACACAGGTGATGGTCCTATTAACCATTGTATAAATATTTTATGGATAAGTCCAAGCAAACACAATCGTAAATGGTCATTAAAGAGATAGAAATAATGCTCAATATAATTTCTGACTATATTTCTAGGCTCTAAGAACACATCTGGAAGTCATAAACGTATCGAATGTTTCTAAAAAGAATTTACAAACAATGAGATAGTACCGATGGCCGAGAAACTAACGGCATATCGAACAAAGGATGAGTAAGTATATATGTGTTCGGGATTTTGATAGAATCCCGAGTCGTCACGATATAATACCATTTTTATTTTGTATGTTATTTCTGCTACAATATCTTTTTATTATATTATGTATATTATTTATGATTCCGTTTAAATATCTCGTATTTCATGACTGCCATGTTTTTTACGCCAATGTAACTCTTGCAATGTACATTATTTCTGTGTCTGAATTTGTATCGATACGACCTCCCCGTTAGTAGCCCCCCGGTATCATCGTATGTCTTTCGTGCACGCAAATTGTATTTCGCGATCACAGCTTCGACAGCCAAGCGCAGCAAGCAGATGAGCTGCAGTGCGCAACGTCTTGATGCAGGGAGCATGCACATTCGCAGCGCAGCCCATTCCCCACCGCCTTGGCCTTGCCCCCTACCCCCTTTTTTCTCAAGGAATTAAAATTCTATGCTCATCAATCTCACTAGAGTAGGAAAATGAGTTGACCCCCCACCACCCAATAATTTGGCAAACCCGCGGGGGCCTAGCTTGCCCTGTGAATATAAAATCGGGCCGCAAGCACCCTGAGGCCAGAATTCTCTCAAGGTCTCCAGTGCACTACTGTGGTCTTACAACGCGAGTTTTCTCACCAAGCCGAGCAGTCGGCCTGTGTACCCAAGAAGCGCTAATCCTCGACTCTATGCTCACGGAGCTCCCAGGAAGTGAGCGCAGCTGGACCAGCGCGTCAAGAGGCAAGTAGCAACTCGTGCGTGTCCTCTCGTCTTACTCCATTCGGATTGTACACCTTTTGAAGTAACGAAAATACGTACTCTCATTCGGCACTGTGTTGCCGATCGAGACCGCCTCAACCCATAAAGCTGATCAAGTTGTAAGAACGCGCCGCGAATCGTCTAATCGTAATTCAATCGTACGACGGGATACTTCGCCGTTATTTTCAAACCTCGATTATCTTGTTAAATTGTACGCCAATTACGTGGCATTAAATTCACGCATAACCAGTGCGGTAGTGCGGGAAATCGATCGTAAAATCGGAAAGAAGGTAGATTTCATTTATAAACCCCTCCGCGCATTTGCGTATTGTGTAAGTGCGGCATACAACCAATTCTTGTAACGACGATAGTGTAATTTACTGTGTAACCAAGTGCGACTTCTTCAAGTTATTTTTTGTTCAAGAAATTCAAGTGATATCCGCTTACTTTGTCTACGACTCTTTTTACCCTGCTATCTCGACCCTTCCATTATCTGTTTCTCCTTCACACACTCGTGAGGAGAAAACACACACACACGCGGATCCGCTCCCCTTTCTTCTTACCCCAGCCGGATCCCGAAGAATAATAATATAATAGAACATAAGTAAAGATTCAAACGGATATTTCTCTATAAAAAGCTTCAGGCATAAAAATTTATTGACGATTTATAAATGTAAAAGAAATTTTATAGTAATTTATAAAAATACAAAAATTTATACAAAAAATTTATTTGGATACTTTGAAAAGTTCTATTCGGTGTTAACAAATGAGATAGCTACTCTGATTTAAAATATAATAAATTATATAGTTAATAATATTATTAGTATATATATATATATATATATATATATATATATATATTAATGAAATAAAAGAAAAATAGTTTTATTTTATCAAAAAAATATTGACCAATAATTTATTTAATTATTATTAATTTTTAATGAAATTGTATATATTAGTTAATAAACTACCAACCTTTGAATGAATATAATATGTATTATATTTGCAGATAATAAATATATAGATCTGAATAATAAGATATTTATGGAAAAAATTCAAAGAGCCCATGAAGCATTAACTAAGTATAATGGAAATAATTCTACAATGAAATCTATAAGTGCAAGTTTTGGAACAAAATGGCCTTATAAACGAACAATATCTTTTCCATCAACTATGATATTAAGACAAGAAATTAAATCAGGTATTTTAAAAATATTAATTCATATTTAGAAACAACTTTATAATATTTAAAATAAAGGAAATAAAGGAAACAGATTTGTATATAAATATATGTTCGGAAATTAACTCGAGTGTGAACTCTCCCAAAGTGAGGCAGTGAGGCAGATAGTGGAAGGGGTGAGGTTGCAGGGTAGAGATAAACAGATTGGCAGAAGTTGTTATCGCCTAATCGTCGTATATCGTAATATGTAATACTGTAAACTGTCTTTATTTAATAATACATGAAAAATATAATTCTGTCTTTCTTTTGAATTGTGTGTTCCGTGCTTTGGCAATATTTAGGCGTAAATTGAATATCGCTAAGCATGGAATGATTTTAATAATTATATTTGTACGTTTTGGATATTCTGTTAGAATCTCTATAGTAACTCCACATTATCTCTTTGTTTGAAAATTCTTTGGAATATCTAATATGTTTATGATTGCTAGACGCGTCTTAAGCGCCTACGAATACAACCAGAAAATATATCGGCTATGAATGTATAAGAGTAGAAATGGCGTAATTCTAGATCCGATCCCTTAAGTCTTGTTCGAGAATCATGCAGTTTCTCGACTCTCGGTACTACCTCTTTTTCGTAAATTTTTTTCCTACATTCAATACGTTTATGATTACCGGATATGTCCCAAGATCTTTGAAATATCTTTGAAATATAGTTTGATGAGAGGGTTTACTCGGACTGTGCTTCCAAAAGATTTATAAGTGATAAATTATAATCATAAATTATAATCATAAATTGTCCTGCAATATGAATCTAGCAAAAAATATGGGACAAGTCTTCCTAGGTATAGGACACATGATTGCTATAAAACGTCTTAAGTAAATACCGAGCTCAAGAAATAGAAAAGGGAAAATCTCAGCAGGACATCGGACCATCGGAGTGACCGTGGTAACCGCGGTCCGACGTCGCAAAACCACCTCTAATCATCAATTAAGCTTTGCATGAACGTGCGACGCTGAATCCAGTAAGCAGAGGCAACGACTCATAGGTAACCCCTGTTAAATCATAAAACTAATACAATAATTGGAAGCTCCGCGGTGTTCACTTTACGTCTAAATTTGCAGCTGTGTGGATGAAAATAACTGTTTGGGATTATTACTAATGTTTTGTTTTACTCCTCAAAGTGAGTGAGGAGATACGAATACTGGAAAGAGAGGATAGAAGTCGGTTCCCAGAAAAGAGTCTCCGAATTATATTTCAATGTAATCTAGTAATTATTTTAGTTATCTACAAATATTTAATATAATTGATAGGAGAGTTTATTCAATGATTAATAACAAAGATTTAATAATTTGAGAGTTGAAATTCGGTATTAATAGGAATTAGTAATATTTATTGTATAAAGCAAAAGGAAATAGAGTAGGATATTATTATTATAGGTATATTAGTGAGTAGCTGAGTTAAATCTGACAATAGTAATTAATTAATTAATTTTTCGTATACTTTATGTGGGTGGCTGCAGTAAATATGTAAATTATGAATATTGGTATTTCTTGACATGTCTGCTTCTAGTGAGTGGGATTGTTAATAAGTCTAAATAATTGAATACGTATTAGCTATTAATCGTCCACTGCTTGATGAGAGGATATACTCCTGAGAAATACCTTTACGATCGCGCGCTTCTTATATTGAGTCGTATCGATATTAAATATATCTTAAACTTACTAAGAATATATTATTATACTGTTCGTTGCCAAATGAGCGGCAGTGCAATAATTAAGTTTCTCTTGTACGCTTAGTAGGAAACTTATTTTGTAAACTGCAGCCTTGCCTCGAGTTACTTATGTACTTATAAAACAACCAAGTACAATAATGAGAATAATATTTTAAGTTTAGAGGTGTCAGAAATACATGGTCGTAAAGTCCATGCGTCCGTGGCCGGTCCCTTTGTCGCTCTTCTTAAGATGGGGAAAATTTGTTTAAAATTATAAAGGTAGAAGTTATATAGAACGAGCAGTAGGATACATAGCTCGATGGTTTACAATAACGTCCGTCAATTGACTATTTACAAGATTCGTAGAACCTAATATATATAAACTAAATGAATACTTTCAATCATGGAAATGTCAAAGTAGAGATTTTCGATATCAAGCGGAATCTCGAACAACAACATGTAATTAAAAATTACTTAAAATCACTCCAAACTCCGCATGAATTCAACTCATGCCTGAATATTGCGACTATGCGAATAAGATACATAAAATAAACCACTGAATATTACGATAGTTTGGAATCTACAATAAAAATACAATTCAAGATAAAGACGACATAATATTTTTACCATATATTCAACAAAGACAGTTTTACGATAATACATTCACCTTCATCTCTCATCTGCCACTATCTGCTTCGCCGCTACAACACCTTGAGGAGACTTCACACTAGGGTTAATTCCGGAAAAGTGTCATTTATTCTAGTTAAATATAATTTTGTTCAGAAAGTTCTATAATAAATCAACTGTCGCGCCCTTGTCGTGTAATTTGACCATCGCTGTTTACGAATAAATGTGCGGTACGAATGTAGAAAATAAAAGAGTGCTATTGTCTGGAGACTAAACGTTCATTGCTAGAAAGACCGAGAACAATATTCAAGTGAAATATGTAGTTCATAATTTTGTATTACATAATTTGTAGTGAATTTCTTTAAATCATACGTGACTGAAATTTGAACGTACAGATTACAAGACAATATTCGTAGTGTTCAGTATCGAATCCAAATAACTAGGCACAATAAGGTTCGTGGACCGTCGCGTTCAGACAGTACTGAAATCAAAAGTCAAGCAGAAGTAAAGAAAAGTACGCATATGGTTGATATTGTGACCACATGCCCGGGCTAGATAAAGTAAAACGACTTTTCAGTTTCCCCTGCTGTGCCTACGCAGTGGCCTCAGTCATAGCGTGACCAGATGCGAGAAAAGGCCCGCGCAACTGTCAAAAGCAATGAGGACAGAAAACTCAGTGTACCAATGACAATTATTGCCGATCACGGGACCAATTGGAAAAATCGAATGAATTAGTTCGACCGCGGTGGCGAAAAGTCGCACTCCGAACTGTGAGTGCAGGGCAATACTCTCCGTAGAGTCAGTATCGTTTTGGTTGTCTTCGATTAACGTATAATCTTCAATTGATAGTGGTAGCCGCAAGGCAAGAAGATTGATAACGCCGCTGTGAATGGTTTCGAAGTAGATGCACTCTCTACGGCTGAAGTGAAACATGTTTGTCAACACAGGGTTGTTAGTACCAGCTACTCAGCAGTAATGTAGGTAATTGGAACGCTGAGATTTTCTCAGTAAGAAACGAAGAGGGAAGCTATTCATTTCCGCGCATCCACGCCGGGTCAAAAAGAACGCAGGGTCAAATTACAATTGAACCTTGCATCATAATAGAGATTTATTAAATCCTTCTCAAATTGAAACAGACTAGTCGCACAGCAGATTCTCAAATACCATTGATTCTCCGTTTACGCGTCGAGACCGTTATCGCGTACCATTCGCGGATTAATCGCGAGTGCTAGTTATTACATACGCACAACTAACACACAAACATATTCAACCAAGGACAAATAATGATATAAACCGCTATATATTATGTGTATCTTATGTGTATAAAACAATAGAGAGTTTATCATTAAATAATAGCAGCCAGCACACACACGTGTTTAACGATTTAATCTATCCTGCCGCCAACATCAATCCTATTATATTCCCACTTCTTAACATCAAAGAGTGCATACAGTCTCGCAGGTGAAATGCCTATAAGTAGGCCGTTGGAACAGTTGAAGCTGAGCCCACGACAGGTAGGTAGAGGATACCTCAACAAGTGTTAATCTTCGATAAGTTCGATGTTATGTAACTTTGTTTGCAGCAACTTGGATCAGCGTGGTGTTGAAACTTCTATGTATGGTACCGATAAGTGATGTTTGAGAAACTCTTTTATAAGTATACTGTATTTTATTATTGAGTCGGGAGACTCTTTTAAAGAAATTAAAAACTCTATATGTAAATTACATAATTTTTATTATAATTCATGTTACGAATTTGTTAAATAATTGTTTTTTTTAAATTATTTGTTTAGGTTTAAATAATAATATTTTTTTGTTTTATATTAATTTTGCTAGACCTGAATCATTTCATGAACTATTGTTCATGAATATGAGTGTAATATATTGACATAATTATACGAAAAATACACTTTTATCATATACGTAAAGAAAAATACCGTAGATTATTTATTAGATAGAAAGACTCAGTAGATTCATCATGTTTTGTTGGTGTCTTATTACAAGTTTGACTAGATAATGGAATTTTCTATAATTTTTCTAATATTTTATACTGATAACTTAACAACCTTACGTTTATGTGAAACTTAACTAATACTGAACTTAATTAAATTCGAAGCTTTTACGTATATTAACTAATATTTTAGAACTTTTTTGCTTTTCGCAAATTGAACGCTTAACTATATAGTTAGTCAAATTTTTTCTTCATTAAAAATTTACAATAGCGACTTTTCACTCTTGGAATTTTTAAAATTATTTAAAAGCTACACTGAATAACTGGAATTTTTGTTTATGTAAAAGTTCTCAAAAAAATTATATAATTATATACTATAATTTCAAAATATAATAACTTGGTTGTTTTATTTAATTAACATAGAAGATTTTAAAACTTAATGGAACAAAAAGTTGATTAAATTTTGGAAGAAAATTAAGATACTTTTTCTCTTCTTTATTAATATTTTACATTTTATTTGATATGCTGTATAAAAATACAAAGCATTCATGTTTTAAACATAACTTTTCGAGATTCCATTGAAGTTTCGAACTATTGGAAATTTATTATATTTTTAGTATGTTTATGATTACCAGAATGTGCCAGAAAATCGTTGGTCACTGCAGAATCTTTGTTTATAAACGTTGCTTAGAATATGAATTTCAAATATATTTGTCTTTGTCGTGTGTCTCATAGCAAAACAAACTACAATTGAACAAAGAGAGAACTATAGTTTTTATTGAGTATATTTTTTCCTCCAATTAATAATGATCCGCTGTATGTACATCTATGATCTTTATTATTTCAGTTTTTTTTTATAAATCCTTGTAATATATAAAGGTTAAAACTTAAATTAGTGGTAAACCTATTTTTATTTCTTTTATAATATTATCAGTATTTTTTTAATTTTCCTTCTTTACAGTAAATAAAAATACAACTGAGACGATAATGTTATTTATTTTTGTAAGGTATCCGATTGGCTAAACTTTGAATGAACGTATGAAAAGATGAGGATTGATTTTTAGTTAATATAGCATATTTTAATTTTTTTATATGGTATATTACATTGTAGATACTTATTATTTGTCTACTCATAACATTTAAGTCGAACGAATAATATTGATCCATAATTAATTTAAATTATTCTTCTAATGAAAATCAAAAAGATATTTAGAATAAAAAAGTTGAATATGTGAAATTATATTCATTATATAATTTAAAAAGTAATATATTTACTTATTTTAAACTGTCAATTAAACAATATGGTCAAATATTTTACATAATTTATTTACAGATAAAGAAAAGCTGTACAATCGACATTATCCTCCTCCTATCTTAAAACATAAAAATTCCAGATTCGGACTCGGTCAATTATCAGGTTATTCTGTATCAAATACAGGTATTAAAATAAATATTAATAACATTTACACATATGAAACAATGAGAAATAAATTTGTAATAACAAATAGATTTATAACTGTTTTGGAAATAAATTCTAGTGTGTGTTTAAAACTTCTCTCATCAATGAAAAGACAGGTGAAGTAGATAGTAAAAGGGAAGGACTAGGTAAGGTAACTTAAAAACAGTGCAAAATAATGAATAAATATAATTCGTAGTGACTTTATTGATAATAATAAATGAAAAGATAAAGGGTAACAAATAAACCAAAGTTGAATAGGTGTGTATTGAAGCTGGTCGGACGTGAGCTTCTCCTTTTAATTAGCCTTGAACTTAATTTTCAATATTTATTTAATCTTGCCATATCTTAGATGGGTAATGCTTATTTAACACCTATTGTAGGTCGATAATAACCAATCACTTAAATAAAAAAACTCGTGATCATTCTTATCTCATATAAGAATCTTTTATTTAAGAAATTCCTGCCTTCAGCAATAATAATGAGGAACTTAAATAAACTCCCTTGTATGATTATTAATATCAGGACAAGAGAAAAGAATGATTCAATTATATATACAATGGACACTGTATCAATTCTTTATCTCTATCTTGTTGCTCTTGTTCTTATTAATTGCTCGTTGTTATTTTTGAGAATACTGGTCCTTCGCGGCTTCCGCTGTTCTACTTACGATGTGAAGAAAAACCGTTACATGAAGGGTGGAAGAGTCCGCGAAGAAGAAGTGTCATCTTATTATTTCTATGCGTTTTTCTCTTGCTTATTATCAATACATAATTTTTTTCTATTGTTGCGCCTCCAGTTTGGGAATGAAGGAGAAATAAAGGCGGAAAGCTTATGCGAAAAATTTGTGGAATTAAAAGTCCCTTAGAAACTTCTTGAATGTTTTAGAAATCTCGAACAATATATGCATCGTAAACATAGTATGCAACATTGATATGCACATATTAAAAAAATATATAATGTTTAGAAAAAGAGAATTATTAATTCTCTATATTAACTATAGTATCGAGAATAAAATCTACGTATAAAAAAAGTAAAATCAAAAGGAAAAAAAGTGAAGTTAAGAGAGCAAATAGTTAAACTAAAGTCAATGTAAATATGTACGTAAAAGAGAAAAATAGAGGCAGATAGAAAGTGGTTTTGCAAATAAAGATTAGACCAGAAAATAAATGTTTTAACATGAAAATTTTTAAATTTAATTTTCTATTCTATTTCTATTTTATTTTTCTATAAAATGCAGATATAAATTATATTAAAAATTAAATTTTAGAATATCAATCATAATAAGATAATAATTTATTCAATTATTAAATTATTGTTGTTTAATTAAATCGGTTATAAAACAAAACTTTAAAAATTTACTGCATTCAGTGTATGCAGTTTTATGCTTATTTCAATATTAGATTAATCTTTGAAAACGTTTTCTAATTATATAATTTTGTTCGAGATTCCGTACACTTCAACATACCGAGCTTCCATGATGTTTGAGATTCCGAACGACCATCGGATCTCTCTCAAGATACGCAAATTGGTCATGACTTTTATTGTAAATTTTGATGTATTTTGAAACAGAATTATATTTCTTACGCGCCTAATTTATTATAGAAAATGTAACTCTCGCACTTTAACAAGACTCGACCAAGAAGTTTTATATTTATTACAATGAGCGCGGCCGTGGGCCCTAAATCATTAGAACTATATCGCCTGCGCTCTTTTGCCTTTGAATCTAAACTTCGACCAGCCTGCTATGAGATATGTTTTGAACACTTAAAATTTCCAGGATGTTTATGATTATAAAAGGCGCAGCATTAAAGACGGTCAGTAATTACTTTTAGTATTCGCTTGGTGTCGGATTTCTTGAAAGTCGCTCAAATCAACAATGCATCAAAATTTCGTGGACCACACGTGTCAGCCGCATGTGCAGCCGTCTCTCATTACTTGTTGTACAATTCGTAAGAATCCAACAAGCATGTTTTATTTTTCTTATCGTGCGATGGCTTGCATCCGTCATGCCAATACTCGGCGACACAAGGGTACATTGGTAAAAGAATGGAACCACCTACTTTTGGCAATTCACCAATCATAAAACAAAAACAATAGTCATACAAAGATTAAAAATTCCCATTCTTGGAAACTATATCATTAACTATCCCCCTGGAAAAGGAGTGCAAGAGGAGTTCTCTGTTATCTATCTCCGGCGTTTAATCAGTCACTGTCGGCTCAGTTCTGTCTTCAGTCTTTAGCTTCTATGTCCTTCTACGGTCTACTATGGCTCTCCACGACCTTCTACAGTCTTCTACAAGTGTTCGGGACTGAGCCCGAGAAAACACTCTCCCAGATGGAGGGAGGGAGAGGCGGATAGTGGAGAAAGAGAGATAGCAGGGTAAAATGAAACAGAGGC
>JAPYYT010005933.1:0-20373 GCA_030522565.1 Ceratosolen corneri | reverse complement strand
TGTGTTTTCTTTCTACCCTGCCATCTCTCCTCTACCACGATCGGCCTCTCCCCCCTCCATCTTGGGGAGAGCTCACATCGGGATTGTCGCCCGAACAATGTTTATATTCAAAACATCACTGGCTCAGGATTTATACCGTTGCTACCGCTCCCTTTCCGCTATCTGCCTTTCTTCGCCACTACTTTGGGGAGAGTTCTCACTCGCGTTAATTTCCGAACAAATCCCAATAACTTAAATTTCAAGTTTAATAATTTTGAATACTTTCTAGAATCATAATTATTGAATATTAATATATAAATATTAGTGGTTACTGAATATTAATTTTTAAAACGAATTTTAGGAAAAATATTATTTTTAAATAGTCAATTTTAGTACTATTCAAGATTTCGCTTGATATCGGAGATCTCTCCTTTAACATTTCTATGATTGAAAGTATTCATTTAGTATGTATATATTAGGATTCACGATACTTGTAACTAGTAATTCAATTGAATGTCATTGTAAACACTTGCCAACTATGTACCTTACCTCTCCTTCCCTCTAATTCCTACCTTGATAATTTTAACTCTTCGTATTTAAATGCACCAATCAAAATTAATAAACCACTATAGAATTTCTAACTGACTTTTCCCTTTCTTAAGAAAACGACAAAGTGACCGGCTACATAAATACGGACGCACGGACAATACGACAGTTACTTCTGACACCTTGAATTTTACATTATTAATCTCATTATTATACTTGTTTGTTTTATAAGTACACGATAATTTTCTTACAGGAAGTAAAAGAGAATATTAATCGTATTGCATTGACGCTCATTGAGCAACGGACAGTATAATAATAAATTCTATGAGAGTTTAGATGTATTTATTTTCAATACCACTCGTGTAAGAAGCGCGCAATCACTAAAGGTACATATCTCATAAAGAATCTCCTCTCAACAAACAGTGAACGGTTAATAACTAATATATATATATAGAATTTTTATAGATGTATTATCAATCCCACTCACTAAGAAACAGGAAGATCGAAGATATGTACTTATTAATAATTTTAATTATTCACTGCAGCCACTCACACTAACCCAAAAAATCCTTAATTAATTGCTACTTTGTCAGAGGTAACTCAACTACTCACTAATACACTTTTAATAATAATATCTTACACCAATCCCTTTTTTACTTCATTAAATAAATATCTATAAATCCTATTAATTCCAAATCTTAATTCTCAATTTATAATACCTTTGCTTTTAATCATTACACTCTCATACCTATATATTATACAATTTTAATTGTAAACATTGAATTACATTAAATATAGTTCGAAGACTCTTTTATGGGAAGCTACTTCTATCCCCTCCTTACAGTATATGCTTCTCCTCACTCATACTAAGGAGAAAAATTAAATACTACTAATAATCCCAAACAAGTACTTATACTGATAATTTCGTTATTATAAGAAAAAGAGAATTAGAAAAATCATAGATCGTATAAACATACTTTTAAAATTTTATATATTTAAATAAATATATAGCAAATTTTATTTTAAATCTTAACTTTATATAAAATATAAATAATTTGAAATTAATCAATAGTCTCGAAATAAAGTATGATATAAAAAAGTGACTGACACCAGAAAAAGCAAGAATTGAAATTTATTATTACATTGCGAACAGAATGATGGTAAAAGGCGTTATCGTTTTTTATTTTAGTGACATAGTCGTATCTTCAAGTGTCCGCGAATGGCTGCGATCACCGGCCTTTGACGCCCGACAATGGGAAGATGAAGAGCTGCTTCTCATGCTGCAAACGATGTTCATGGAGCTTGAACTGCCACAAAAATTTAACATACCCTTATCAACGCTCCGGAACTTTATCTATGAGGTCTACAATAATTATAACGAAGTGCCATTTCATAACTTTAGGCATTGCTTTTGTGTTGCACAAATGGTATGTATCACATTCTTTATTGTTTATGTAACTTGTCAATAATAGGTTCTAAAATAATAGTTTCATAAATTCTACGATTATTAAAATTTGTTTAGTTCCATTAACTACTTATATTATTTTATCAGAAGAAAATTTTTCTTGCTACAATTACTATTGATTTTACTTCATGAACCGATAATATAGTTACAATTCAATCAAGATTTTATATTTTTTCAAGATAAAATAGACAAAATTGTTGACTTGTTTTTTTTCTTTTATAATAAATAAACAGACGCATCAGAAATTAATTTTTTGGTCATTAGAAATATCCAATAATAGTTATACGATTATTAAATTTCGTATATCATATAGGAATATTTCAAATATATTTATTTAACTTCAAGAAAGCTAAATCAATTAATAAAATTAATAGAATTAATTTCGAATTTGTATATTTATTGATAATATTATAAAAATATATTAAACTTGTTTTTATTCAAATACTTTAAATTCAAGGATATTCTATACATAAAAAGTATATTATAATCAAAATTAAGATTTTGTTAAGCAAGTTCAGTAAATATTTTATTTCAGTACAATTTTACATAACTAAATAATAAAATTAAAAATGTAATTTAAATGAAACAATAAAACAAAAATTTTCTATATATTTTAACCTACTAATTTTATCAATATGATAATCAATGAAAATTTAATTTTTTATATTTATCAATGTCATCGCATACATGGGTGAGATAATATCAACTCAAAATTTCTATTTCTATAATTGCGATAAATTGTCTATTCTGGATAAAAGGAAACTTAACAATAAAATTAAGTCTTAAAATATGTATTCGTCTCATTTCGTTCTTTTACTAACATGTAGATATGAATATTGATAATCAAATAATATGAATTAAATTACATTTTTATTATCAAATAATAAGATATTTTCTAAATTTAAAATGTATGTGAATGTTTTATTTAAATTTATTTAAATATAAGTGGTTATAAATTATTTTTATTATAATGTAAATCATAGTTTTCTGGTAAAGTAATGAGGAGGATAATTTGTACAACTATTTAAAAAATTACAATACTTATAAAACATAGTTTTTGAACAATAAATTTTTTAGGAACTAATAAAAAAATATATTACTGTAGTAATAAGAATGACAAAAATTGATTATTTGTATATATCGTGCTTTAATATACTAAATTAAATTAAACTAAATACATTTAAATTAATTTTTGATACTTTTAATTAATCTAATTATTTAAAAGATATAAATATAAGAATATTTTAATCATGACGTCTGCTTTCGATGCATTTAATTTTTTTTCTTTGATTATTTTACAATCAAAATGACACTGCCAGAAATGAAATAAACATGAAATTCTTTGGAATCATCATAATTGAAAAAAATATATAAACGGTGATAATTGTCCGTAAAAAGATATTTATAATATGAAAAAACTATGTATAATATATATATTTCAAAGTTAGCAAAAATTAGGAAAATATAGTTAGTAATATAAACTATATTAACATAGTTTGTCAATTTTAAAGTTTATAAAACAATTTTAAGTTTATGTTTCTAGTAAAAAAATACAACTATTATTTAAGTAAATTATGTAAAAGAAATTAGAATTATAATTCAAATCACTATAAAATTACAGTAAAGAATATTAAATTTCAACTTGCATAATGTTCCATTAATTGAAATAAGAATCATATACATTGAACATTTTTTTGCAAAAAATTACGCAAATTCCGTGATTTTATTTAAGCTTTTTCGAATGCTATGATTCATGCAATACTGAAATCAAACTATATACTTTAATTAGAACAATAAATAATCATTCTAAATTTTTTTAAGAAATAAACTTGTAAGAAATTAAATAAAAATAATTGAATTAATAGTAATTGGCGCATACACGTTGAACAATGTAAAACCTTATGCTATGAAAAAGTCTAAATTATTAAGTACAATATTTCGTCATAGTAAGTACTAAAAGGAGATTTTAAAAAAGAATGTTATTTTCAATTAATTATTAACTTCTGGAATAGTAAAATAATGAACAACAGTAAATTTTTTAATTAATCAAATTAATTATGAAAATTATCGACAAAGTATTATATAATTCATCCATTATATATACTATTTTAAATACAAGCTGCTTCATGATAAATTACTTAAATTATATTTGCCTTGTTAAAAAAACCGATATATTCATTGTATTTTATTATTAAAGACAAATATATCTTAATGTTTTTTTGTTTATACTTGAATTTATGTGATTATAAATTTAATTATAAATTAATCTATTGTATTATTTATTATAATGAAAATGACAATTAAAATTAATTATATAAAACTAAAATAATAAGATTATTAAGTAAAGTTTTTTTATTATTAGTTAATCATATATTTGTTTATTAATCAATTTTAAAGGATATTTTTTTATATTTATTATTTAATTATCATTTATGAATGTTATTTTCGAGGCAAATATCAAGTTCAATCATTCACGTATTTTTTTATAAGAACGTGTATTATGTAAAAATTTTTTTGAATTTAATTTAATTCACATACAAAGTCTTTATAATATATATATATATATATATATATATATATATTAAATTACTAATATATTTAAAATTAAATAATGAATAAATATAATAAAAAAAATTCTAAATGAACAAAAGATATATTTTTCTAAAGTGTAAAATGTATTAGTAAAAAAATGAAAAGTTTGGTAAAATTATAGAAGATAAACAGTAAAAGCCAAATAACAACAATTAAATTTGCAAATTGGCTAGAAATAAAATGTTACAAATTATCGTAGATGTACGCAATTGTGTGGGCCATCAATTTAGTAACAAAAATCGGTGACTTAGAGGTTCTTGTGCTGATCGTTTCATGCATCTGCCACGACCTTGATCACCCAGGTTACAACAACATCTATCAGATTAACGCTCGCACAGAACTAGCACTGCGCTATAATGACATCTCACCTCTTGAAAATCACCACTGTTCTGTGGCCTTTCGGGTCCTCGAAATACCAGAATGTAATATTTTGGCGTCATTGGACTCGACAACGTATAGAACAATTAGAGAAGGCATTATACGATGCATTCTTGCTACTGATATGGCCAGGCACAATGAGATACTCGCTCAGTTTACCGATATTGTGCCAGACTTCAATTACACCAACAAGACACACATTAATCTTGTAAGCTCTCTTTCATCCTTTTTTATCTTAACGACATCATTCTTTGAAACTAATACATTTATTTATTTACAGTTATAACCTTGTAATTACAAATAATACATTTAATATTTTTTTTAATCGAAAAATATAGAAATACATTTTTCTTAAATTTAAATCTTATATTTTTTATATATTTTCTATTCTTAATTACTATGTTCCTCAAAAAAATTATGATTTTTTTATTACTATACTCAAAGTATTATGTACTATGAAGTAATACTATAAATATTGTAAATATAATTTTTTAACTTTATAGTTATTAGAATTATAGAAGTAAACAAAGTATTTCATTTATAATATTTGTTTAATTTTGATTACAAATACACGATTTAAAAATTATTTTTAATATCAGATAAGTATACGTTTTACATTAACAAATACAATCTCATATTTCCTCTCATAAAATAATTGCCCCAAATGTGTATTTTAATATTTATTTATTTATATAAATTATATATAATTTCGTAAGACTCCTGTAAGTTCTTATTTACGTAGTTGTCAATGGTGTTGATAAAAGTAGCAGATATCAGTAATGAGGCGCGACCAATGGATGTGGCTGAGCCTTGGCTAGACAATCTCCTTCAAGAATTTTTCAAGCAAAGCGACGCTGAAAAACTTGAGGGCCTTCCAGTCACACCATTCATGGATCGAGACAAAGTGACTAAACCTTCATCCCAGTGTAGCTTCATTGGTCTGGTGCTGCTGCCTCTCTTCGAAATCCTCGGCGAGCTGTTCCCCGAGCTACAAGTAAAAATGAAACAGAATTTCATTTTGTTTTCTGGATTATTGTATACCTTCTCTCTCTCTCTCTCTCTCTCTCTCTCTTTCTCTCTACATATATATATATATATGTTAAAGAATTGAACTATTTTTATGTATAAATATTTTAAATTATAATAATTTAAATATATTCCTTGTTTATGTAATTTAAATCAACGCATTTATGAATAATTTAAAAATTTTAATTCATTCATCTTCATTATTTAAAATTTTCAATACAAATATTGACATGTATGAGTTCGTAAAAATATTTACTAAGAAAAATAAACTTAATCAAGTGTCTTTGTATATATGACAAAGGAGGTATACATTATTTAAACTTACTTCTAAACATAAAAAATGTTAATAAATAAATGAGGAAAACTTATTAAAACTATAAATTTCAACATTAAAATTCGAATTTGTACTTTATTTAACCTTCTTCCTAATTAAGCTATTTTACAAAAAGTTATAAGCAAAAAATTAAATATTAGACTAATTCGAAAAAATTTATGTGAAGTAAGAAAATTCCTTTGTAAAGTTTATGGTAAATGTATTAATAAAAGACTTGTAAATTTTAATTAGTAATTTGATTGAATATTTTCTAATTCTGATTTAATATTCAAATAATTATATTATTTTTACTTGTAATATTAAGATAAAATATAAGATCAATTGAATATTTTTTCTGAGTATCTTGTAAAAATATTTGTATATGTTGATAAACTGATTGTTCATATTTATCACTATATTTGTCTTTTTTCTTTACAACTTATGCATTGCCTTTTTTCTGTTTTTTTCTTTTATCTTATATTTCAATAAAATAATTAAATAATATATAAACTAGATAAATATATAAACTAGAAAAGTGTGATAAATTTATAAATAACTTATTGTTCTAGGAGCTTATAGTGGAGCCAGTACGATACGCTTTGGAATATTATCGACGATTAAACGAGGCGGCGAAAGATGAGCGGCACCAACGCAAGAGTGTCATAGAGCTCGGGGAACCAAGTGGTTCCTCTGGGTTTGGACTCCTTTCAAGCGCCTCTTCAAACACTTCAGTTGTCCTTGGACACAGTGGATGTATGGTTATTAAATCCAACTCTTCTCATAGTATGCGATCGCGATGTTCTACGGGCACGCTCCAATCACATTCACGATCTATCGAGGACGAACCACCATATAAGCTTGCGCTCGAAGAGGTACCCGATCATGAAAGTAGCGATCCCGAAACTGCAACCGAGGTCGAAGTCAGTGAAAAGACTCTCAAGTTCAAGATATCAACAGAGAGCGGAGTAGATGTGAACTACACCCAGGGCCGCAAATCGTATCCTGGTAGTCGCAAGGGCAGCCGTGAGAAGTCCTCACTGGACCACTATAATCACGACCTGACGAAAGCGATACGAGAACATGAATATGAGAGACGACATAGCAGAGGGGATATCCTCAGCAGTGACATAAGCTCGCCGATGAGCACACACTCTAATGATGGCTCGCAGATTATTGAGGAGTACAAGCCAGATGAACAACAACAGGTGACAGTCATGCTCGATGAGACCAGAACGGCTGAGAAGAATAGTAATCTCATCCTTAATATAATCCAGCAACGTAATAACAACTTTAATAAAGGTACCTTAAGCAATGATAGCGATGATCTCGAAGCTAAACCCATCATCTCAAGACACCTCGTCAAAGATGTATGTAATGCTTACTTAACTTAAGCTTGTAATTTTTTCCCGATCTATCAACTCAATATTTATGAATATTTATATAATATTATATAATTTTTTAATTTTAGCAATTTTTATATTTTTTTCAATATACAAATCCTACTTATACCAAAACCATATTACTGTCATGTAAAAATAATTTGATATGTACCATTATATTATTTATATTACTTTATTAATATTTAAAGTAAAAATTTATTATTTTTAATAATTTTATTAATTTGATAAATTTAAATAATTCCTGTTTTTAAGGTTATATTGAATAATAATTTTACGTAAAGACTATCTAATCTGATACTATATATTATATATTATATATTATATATTATATTATATATATTATATTATTATATTATATTATATATTATATTATATATATATTATATTATATTATTTATTATATTTTATTATATTATATTATATTATATATTATATATATATTATATTATATTATTTATTATATTTTATTATATTATATTATATTATATATTATATATTATATATATATTATATTCATAAATTTTAATAAACCCTCATAAATAAAATACATTTTATACGTTGAATATATTGTACAGTATTTTATTTATTTTAAAACTATTTTCTCTTTTTTCACGTGACAAAACTATGCACTTTAAATGATTATTATATATTCAATTATTTAAGATAATTTAAATTTATAAGACTATAAAGAATAACAAATTATAATTTCTGAACAATAAAATAACTGTTGGCAATATGATACATGTAGGTTAGATGCTGCTGTGACACTAAACCAGGTCCAAATAATCATAAATCGTTGCTGTCCCGTTTACGTAATTTGACCGATCGATTGAGTATGAGCTTTGATTCCAAAGAAATACCAATAACAAAATCCGGAAAGTATCCAATTGTAAAAGTTCTAAATAAGGATATGTCGATCAATAGTAGTAGCAGCGGAATAGTGTCTGGTCCATCAATACAACGTAATAATCTCATGTCTATATGCAAAAAATGCAACCTCTCAAAAGTCCATAAGGAATCCCAAGGATCAAGTTTAACAACCCTCGAAAAGTTAGCTAATAATGCAATAGAAAAAAAATCTATGACACTTCCTAAGATTAGGCGATCACAAGATTGCAAAAACAAGAGTTGGCGAACAGTATTTGCTAAAGAAAAGAAGCCCTCCATCTCATTGGAGACTCTGTCGGCTGAACATGAATCTATCAATATCAAAAACTCTTATTCAAAACATCGTCGCAATCTCTCAAATCCCGAGGGTAAGAGTCAAGTTCGAATTGATTCGTGCAAAAATCAAAGTCCTTCAATCAACCAACAAATCAGCTTTAATGAAATCAATGTACGTCTAAATAAACTGGAGATCTTCGTTGATAAAGTTAATCCTGGTAGTTCAAACGCAATTGAAAATATAGGTAATTACACTTTTAATGTATATTATAATTCCCTAATTAAAATTTGCTTAGCAAAAAGCGTACTAATCAATTAATAAAAAAATATTTAAATTAACGTGTAATTTATGTTTATAAAATTTAATGGTCAAAAATACTAAAGAAATAATGCAAAAATTACTGTTATAAGTTTCTGCTAATATATTACTAAAAGCTTAATAAATTAATAATGTTTATATTAATTACTTTAATTATCAAAATCTTACAACAATCAATTTTTATATAATTTTTTAAATAATTTGAGTTTTTCAATATTTTATTTTTAAAATGATTTGTATTGATTAATAAATACAATATTGTCTAAATACAATATGGTATTGATCAACAAATACAATATTGGTCTTTAAATAATATTTAAATAATAATTTCGAGTATTAATTATTATATAAAATTAAAAATATGAATATAAAATATATTTTTACAATTAAATAAATACTATCTATTATAATATTTAAAAGAGTATAATAAAATAGTTACTAATTAAAAATATTCAAAACAAAAAATTATACTAACATTATATGTACTTATAAACAATTATTAAATTAAGCTTAGCATTAAACTACATTTTCTGTTAAAAGTATACTGTTAACTTAAGCATATTGATTTTCAGTAATTTAATATCTATGAATATAAATAAAATATATAAATTTAATAAAAACATCATAACAATAAATATTAATATTAAGTGTAATATTTAATATAAAAAGAATATTCCTTTTCCCAGATAAAGTGGAGATTCGTAGAAGCTCTGCGAGTATGGAAGACATTTCGAAGATAACGAAACAGAACGAGGTCGAACCTCGGCTTTGCTCACTCGAACAGCACAAATCAGACGAATGCCAGCAATACAGTGGAAGCCTAGATTCGGTGCTATGTAAAGAAGTGGGAAGCGCGCACATGTCTAAAAAGCCGGTAATCATATATGCAATGAGCTCGTCGACAACTCAAACGAAGAAGCCATCGGGTGGTATTTTCTCTCGCATCAAATCCGGCATAAGCATTGAGACCGGAGGAACTAAGTATAGCCATAGCGATTCTCTTCACGAACAACAAACTGCTAGTTGGATATCATCATTAACAGCGAGCTTTCGGCCGCGTAAACAAGGCGAACATTTAATTCAGCAACCAGAATCGCCGAACCGTGAGGAAGTTAAGTAATGCAGTTAATGAAGTTAAACAAATAAGGTGCCAGCGACATTGATCTTAGACTGTTCATCTGATAGGTTATTTTTCTTTAAAGGCTTAGGAACCTGACTAAGCGCCGACTACTCATATTTAACTAGTACTATATATTCTTTTCCCGATGACTTGCTTCTGTTGTTTTTGCTTTTTCTATTGTTTCTTAACACTGATATTTTTTTTTCCTTTAAGAAAAATAACCACTACCTATTACGTATTAACTAGACAATGATTTTTGTTCTCGTTAACTTGATTTTTAGTTAATCTTTAAATACATGAATGAAACAATCATTAAATTAAATCAATGATATTAGAGGATTACAAAAAAAATTTCAATTTAAGTATGTGATATGATGTTATTAATGAATTATACTTTGAATACAATGAATTATAATATCAATTATATAATTTTATTTTAACATATTTACAAATATTTATTACATTATGTATTATGTTTTAATCTACAATTATATAGTACAAGCATTACTATGCCAGTGCATAGTTTATTACGTTTTTATCAAATTATTTAATTCCTATATTTAATATTTTAAACAAATGTTCAAACATTCAATATATCTAAAAAATAAAATCATTTTATTATTATAAAAGTTATAATTGATATTTTAATGAAAATTAAAAGAAAAAAAAATATTTATTTGTTAACAGTATTACAAAGAAGTACAAGTTCAAACTAACGTTTAATGAAAAATCAAAAACATATATCTTCTAAAAACAATTTTATTAAGAATTACTGACTATGTATAGATTTATATGTTCATATATTCAAATAAGTAAAAATATATCTTAATGTACGTGACGAACTAATTTAGAACAAACATTTTATATTACTCAGTAAAATAAATTGACGTATTCATAGATTTTGTATATAATTATTTATAACTTAAAAGATTGGAAATTATACTAGTAAATTTATTTTCAGAAATATTTGCAATCTTTAATAATATTTAGATACATTATTAAGAACTATTGAGTACATTTTTTACTGTGTCTATAATCTGCGAGCAAATTATGAAAAGTAGAACAAACTTCTGTTTTGTTGAAACGAAGTAGTCAGAATATTATAAAAATTATCATTTACAATTTTTTTTCATTTTGAATGATAGTAATGTGATATTTTTACTTAAATGTAAATTTTTCTTTACATTTTAACATCTTTAATAATTTTATAATCTGTTATTTTTATTTAATTCTATTTCTATTTTACTATGTATATATATATATATATATAATTATAATTTTAAACACTTTTTTGAAATTAAAATATCTAAAATATTTACATTTAGTAAATATTCAAAATTGTTAAATATTATGGATAAAATATGGATTTTTAAAAATATAATATAAAAAGGAAAAAATAGTAATAAATTAAATTCTAAATTTATGAATTTGATTATGAAATCGAAAATTTGTTTACATATTCTTGCTTTATAATAATTTCAGTTTGAACATTACTTTATTAATGATAGTTCAAGAAATCCGCATTCTTGCTTTAATTGTAATATAAATACTAATCTTATTAGTTCTTTATTATAATTTTAAATATATATATATTTCTACTGTAATTTGACAATATTTTAATAAAAATATAACTATTGATTTAATTGAAAACATAATAAAATATTTCTTAATAAAGTAACATTACTTTGTTAAATTAAAATTAAAAAAATTGTCTTTTAATAATTGTAACACTTATACTAAGTTTATGTTTCAAGAACATTAAAAATTGAAACAATTACATTTAAAAATTATTTATTAGTTAATGCATTAAAAACAGCTTTTATATAATACAAGGACAATGAAAATATTTTACTGGAAAAAATGTGATTGGCTTCACAAATTATTTGTTTTATTTTCAATGTATTACTAATGTATTACCAGAAATAATCTTTGGTGTAGCATGTAAGACATAAATATAGATTAAATTTAATGTAACTGAAATTATATAAAAATATTTCTAAAGAAGTAAATTTAAACGTAATATATAAATTTAAATAGAGATATAACGATATAGATGTTTACATAAGCTGCATATGATAGCAATTGTAATACAAATTCCTAACAATATACTTCAATATTTAATTATAATAATTATGATACTTTTAATAAAATATGTAGATGATGTCGAATATCGATCGCTTCAAAAATAATGAACTTTTAATTTATTGATATTATAAGTATTTCTTATAAATATATATTTTAAACATATGTTAATTTATAATGTATAAGTTTCATAAAAAAAGAAATTAATATAAATATTTTATATAAACTATTTTAACAACTTTTAATAATCCTTGATTAATAATAATAACAATAGTAAAAGCTAGATAATATTCCGATGAATTTTTAAAAAATGAAAAAATAATATAAAATAAAAAATCATTTAAATTTAAATATTTTAAAAATTTTTGTTTTTCATTTTTATATCCTACTGTAGAGCTTCCGATTCTATATAAAAATTTTATATTTAAGTATTCACCTTATTTATCAATTTGTAAACTTCCTGAAGAACATTAAAGAATTTGTAAATAATCTCCCAGCAAGAAATTAAATAACATAGAAGTAGCAATTTACTATTCACATAAGTATTCATAAAAGTATATTTATATTTATAGGTATGAATATTTGTTACCAATAATGTGTATGATGCTACCAAACCGCATGTATTTTTAAATTCTAGTCTTACACTAGTATTTCCATTCAATTTGGTTAAGGCATTTTATTTAATTGTTTCATTATTATTATTATTATTATTATTATTATTATTATTATTATTATTATTATTATTATTATTATTATTATATTGTTATAATATATATATATATATATATATATATATATAATATATTGTTGTTGTTATTGTTATTGTTGTTGTTGATGTTGTTGTCGTCGTCACAATTATATTATTACCGTCCATTTTTTGTAATTATTATACGAATATGTCAATTGCGTATATTATATCATATAGAGAAAATAAGATGTTTATGAAAAATCTATTCAAACTCTAGGGCCATCTAGCTCCATATTAAACAAATAATTGGATCGCATCAGTCAACAATTCTCCAGGTAAAACTCTGTGCCTGTCAACTTTTTGTACATATTTATTGCCGTTTATGTTTTATTTATCTTATTTATCTTAGATAATAATATTATCAAAATAAATGAATATTTTTTAAATATCATAAAATAACGTAATTGAACAAATGTGATTGTTCCGTCAATTACCCATTACGTAATTAAAATAATTAGCACTTCATGAAGTTATCAATTCATTGCTTAAAAGTATAAAAATAATAATTCAATATACTTATCTTGGTTTCTCTTTCTATATTATTTTAAATACAAAATCAGAATAACATTTTCCCATTTACTCATTTTAAATAATATCAGTTTCTGAAACGAATAAAGTTAATAAATTGCTTAATAATATTATCAAATATCACAAGTTTTTAATGAAATTAAATTATAATATATATTAAATAAAAAATTTAATATATATATTAAATAAAAATCAAGAAAAATATTCTCAATAATTTTTTAGAATGAAAACATTTTTGTTTAACTAAAGAAATTGAGGTATCTAAAATAAAAAATGTTAAAATATGTTGGATATTCAGAATTGAATTATCTTTCACTCATTTTTTTTTATTCATACTGGTCCTGTTTTTCTGTCTTCACATTTCTCAAAAATTAATTCCAATAAATTAAATTAAGATAAAAAATATATAATATTTCAATTCTATGAAAAAAAGTATTAGAAAATGTAATTGTGTTATATATATGTATGTTATAGAAGACATAATTACTATTATATTGAAAAAAAATTCATAGTTTTAAAGAGTACTATTTAAGTTTTACAAAAATATAGTCCGATTATTAGTACAAATATTTTAATTGATGCAATTATTAATTGAGATGTATTTAGTGATAATGTTTAAAATATTAAAGAAATACCGGTCTCATCGGTCTAATTATGTTTTTCAAATAATAAATAATAGATCATTCTAATTATAAGTGATAATATAGGTAGCTTATATAAACTATTATTCAAATTAAAAATTAATTTAAAAATACTGATAGTTGTACATAATCCAAAGAAAAATATATCATAATATGTCATTACGAAAAACCAACCTGAAAATGATACATTCCTCTTAATGGTTTGGTATTTATTTTATTTGAAGATGTATCGACGTGATATCTATTACAATTATAAAATGATTAATTGCTAATACTATTTATAATTAAGTCTACTATGCAATATTGAAGAGTAATTGCAAACTATCACTAATTTTTTTTTGTAAATGAAAGCATACATGAATTATATAAATTATGTTATATTAAGTATTATATTAAGTGTTATATTATGTTATGTTATATAAAGTATGCATTAATATACTCTATAATTTATCGACATAATTAAATAATAAATATGGTTTATCTCAAGACTTTTTTAACTTTATTATGTAAAGAATATTTTGAAATATTCTAAAAAATTAAACTTATTTTTAATGTAAAACTTATCAAATCATTTTTTATTAAGTATAATAATAGTTTATTGTATTAATATTACTTTAACAATTTATTATATTAATAGTTTATAATCATAATAATAATATTTATTTAAACAATAAAATTAAATTTATTATTATTTTATTCGTTATTAATACAATATTAGAAAAATAATCTTAAATATTTTTATAAAACATATTTTTTTAATAATTTATTTTCAAAAACTAAATAAATATTAAAGTTCAAAAATAAAATATGTATACAATAATTATATTTTTATGTTAAAATATTTTATTATAAAAATCAGTATAAAAATAAACAAAAACATTGTTATTACAAAAATACATAAATTTCATTAAAAAAAATATATAAATTTAAGATGAAAAATATTTGCTAATAACTCATTATTAATATATTTGTTTAATCATTATTCATCATGAAGTTAGAATTAATATTTTTAAAAGTTTTACAACTCACATCAACTTAAAAGAAACGAAAGTCAGTTAAATCTTATATAAAAATATTGTTAAAGCTTTAACTTAATAGAAACAATTATTAAGTTTTTCGAAAATAAATTGAAAAATACCGAAGAAAAATAAAGTCAATGTTTTTCTATAATAACGTATACATACTCTTTGTTTTTTCAAAACAATTAATATACATTAGTCTAAGAGTTACAATTATTTGATCTATTATTTTTATAATTTTCATAATACTTATACTGCTTATAACAAAATACTTAAATTCATTATTAATTTTTCACTAAAAGAAATATTTTTAAATAAATAAATTGTCTCTTATATTATGTTAAAATTGGTTTTAATATATTACAATTTAATATATTACAAATAAGATAACTATGTTAAAATTGGTTTTAATATATTACAATTTAATATATTACAAATAAGATAACTAATAAATTTTTATAATCGTTCCCTATCTTCAACACAAGTCATTGCTAAACAGGTAATTTTCTATTAAATTTTTTATCAACGACAATTTAATAATATAATGTAATCCAAACATTGTCTAACATATTTTATTAACTCTCAATACTTAACATTATTTTCTTATAAGTAAACAATAATAAATTATCAACTTATCGATCAGTTATCTCATAATCGAGTATTATTCACTTCTTTTATCATAGATAATAATATTCTTAGAACACTATATAACATGTTTTTATTTTTTCTACTAAGATGCGTACGTGTATGTGTATAAATATAGACTAACGAAGTATTGTGCATAAACTATATATATATGAATAATACTAGATTTTAAATTATATCAAGCTTGACAACAAAGCCTAACCTTTAATTGTTATATCGATTTAATTTATATTTAGTTGATATTTCAGCTTTGTTTTCAATAAATTAAATAAAAGAAATCTATACAATTTACATTAAGTTCACTATTATTATTTTCCACTTATTCTTCGTATTATCGAATTTTTTCGTATATTTGCTACATACACGATATTTTTATTGCAATTATACTTTTTGCCAAAATATGTAATATAAAAAAAATACAGTCAAATAATATATATTACCTCGTCAGATTTTCATTTTGAGAGCATTTATATAATACTATAACAATATATATCATGGTAAACATATGTTTTGTAGAAAAATTAAAAAATTTTTAAATTTAAATCTAGTTTACATTATAATATATTTTAATCCAATTTATATTCACATTTCAATCTTAAACTATAAACAATACTTAATTGTCAGCAATAGTTTCTTAATATATAAAAATGAAATCCATTATCTTTCTTTATTGATATTTTTATTATATATTTAATTATTTTATAAATTTAGATATTGTATTTTATAGAACAGAAGACTATTCATATTATTTATTGTAACTTTTAGAGTTGAATTAATCAGAAGAATGTTACATGAAAGGAAATAGTAAATATATTTACTAAATAATTATATTCAGTATACACAATGATGAAATTATCTGATTTATAGTTAAGCATGCTAATCAACTCTTTGTTCTCATTTTGGATTCAAAATAGTTTTATCTCCAAATTCATAAGCTTTTAATTCAACGCATGAGTTTTATGAAAAAAGTAACTCTAAATAAATGAATTCCCCATCAAAAAACAGTAAAACCTCTGTATTAACAATGAAAATAAAAAAATGTATATATATATACATATGCAATATAATACAATATTAGTATTGTATATATATATATATATATAATACTAATATTAATAGAATAAATAAAAGACGTAACTTAAACTATATTACGACTGTAATAATGTAGCATACGAAAGCAATAAATTAAATATTTGGTACCGAATATAGACTAATAGCAAGCGATAATCAGTAATGATAATCAAATAATAAACGATATCAGTAATGCGATAATAAAATATAGTTTAAATAGATATCTAAAGTGATCAGGATATTTAAGTTTGTTATTGAATAAAGACTGATTTAAATCCTGTTCTTATAAAAAAGAGGTTAAATTTTGCACTAAATAATGATCCATTATCTCGAAAATTGCATAATCAACTATTTGTTTATCATAAACAAATAAAAGATGACTGCGTACCTGGTACGAGTAAACTATAATACAAACTACAGTTGCTACAAATTACTACAGTAAACTACAACTAAAATACAAGTAAACTATTAACCATATTAAAACAGTACAGATATGTATCACTTGAAACTTAATTAAATATAAAAATCACGAAATATATTATTAATAATATTTATATTTTTTTTATTATATTTATTATATATTTATTAATATTATATTGGAAATAGAAAGTATCTTTTGATATAAATTAATTTTGGACAACCACTAATATATTTTAATCATAAAAAATATTGGATATAATAAATAATATCATTCTGATAATATGTCTAAAAAAAACTACAGAATTATTATATATTTAATAGATGACAACTGCCATTTTAATTGGTATGAAAATAATATAAAAACACAGTGTAAACAATTAAAAAGTTGATACAAACAATCTTTATATAAAAATGGTAACATATATTTTATTAGATTAAAATTATCAACTGTATCGTTACTACTTTATGATTGATAGAACATTATATACATAATTTTAAAATACTATCTTATTTTATATTTTACCTTAGATTGGAAGAATATTAACTCCGTATAATACAAATCTTTTAATATTAATAAAAATGTTTTCGATTAAACATTTATATAAAGTAATAAGATTATGAAATTAATATTAACTTGGAATATAGAATGACAATATAAGATTTAAGAAAACCAGATTTTAGGTTTAACGAGATCTTGTCAGATGGAATCTATAATTAATATAATTTTATATAATATAATGAAATGCATATCGATATTTAAAATTTTGTAATAAATATTATTTTATTATTTAAAAATAATATAAAATAATTTTGTATATAATAAAAATATATTTTGAATTTATTTAAAATTATATTCATAAATAAAAATAAAAATAAATAAGCTGTATTTCTTTTCATTCGAGTATTTGTAAGAAAAACGTTTCATTGTATTTAATTGTTTTGTTTAAGTTATTTTTAACTAGAGTAATTTAATTATTATTTATAAATTATATTTCTGCAATTTTATAATTTATAATTTTATAATTATAATTTTACAAATTATATATCAGGTCAATTTTTATCGTATATTTATCGTTATAATATTGCAATTAGAAAACACATTCAATATAAAAATAATTAAAATTGGGCATTATAATGTAATTTAATTATGTTTATTACTTTTTCGTTTCTATAAATAATAAATGTAGTATAAATAAATATATTATAATAAATAATAATAATTACCTAATAAATAAATACAGCTTTATACTTCGAAGAATTCATTTATTGCTGATAAAATATATTCGAAAAAACTAAATCGTCTGATAATTATTCTAATAGTAAATACTGACAACTTATAGTTTATTAAATAGGATAAATTGTAATTATATTTTATTTATATAAAAATCTACATTAGATCTAGAGTAGTTTTGAAAATTAGTTTTTATTCTCTCTCTCTCTCTCTATCTCTCTTTCTCCTTGTCTCTGCCTGTGACTTTATATATGTATATTAATATATACATTAATTGTATTTAATATTATAATTAAGAAAATTAAAAATTAAAAATAAAAGAAAATATACAAGTAAATAAATAAATTTTAATATTCCAAGTTTAAAATACAATAAAAAAGAATACAATTAAATACATTAACCTTGAACAATTTAGTATACCTAGTTAATACAGAACATTAATACTAATTTCGTGAATACAGTTATTAATCGGTCATTGTCTATATTTGTTTCCAATGTACGACTGCACATCCGACATCTATTGGTCACAGCATAAGAAACATAAATCAAATTACG
The DNA here is from genome assembly GCA_030522565.1 of Ceratosolen corneri. Taxonomy (NCBI): domain Eukaryota; kingdom Metazoa; phylum Arthropoda; class Insecta; order Hymenoptera; family Agaonidae; genus Ceratosolen; species Ceratosolen corneri. The sequence goes on along the minus strand of JAPYYT010005933.1, from coordinate 1,131 downwards.
GGGGGAGTGTTACATTGTTTTGCAAATGTGAATATTGAAACTGAGAGTAATAAACTATACTTCATAGTCGTTTATACATTAGCACATGTATATAAGTACCTTTATTTTTCCTAGCTTTCTTAATTTCTATGTGCCTATTTGTCTTTGTTAACATCTCTCTTTCTTTACTGCTTATTGTTTCATTTTACTCAATTTTCTACTCTCTACTACTGCAACAAAGTACTACTTATGCAGGTAAATATATTTATCGTATGTGCAAATAGCGTAGTGGCGATAGAAAATACATAAGGAGCAAGGGAATTGTACAGCTCTTGATTATCTTCGACATATTATTCAATTTGTTAGCTTGTAAATGTGACTGACCACTATTCGAAGAACCAATAACTATTAGTGCTCCACAATTTCGTTAAGATTAAATTGAATGCACTAGATGAGCGCCATAGCATCATACCATATCTTCTATAATGGCATGTCAAAGCAAGGTTATGTCATTCTCTTTTGTGCGTACGTCAACTTTTATCTATATATAAGCCGTTAGTGAAAATTTTTTTCTCTAGATTATTATTCTTATACATTCTTATACAAAAAGAATGCAACTTAATAACTATTAATTTTATTTAGTGATTTCTATTTTTAATAATTATTGTACCTTTTACGATTGTTGTATACTTGTAAGTAGAAAGGGGCAAGCCATTTTTATACAATATCAAGTATTAACGGTACGAATAAACATATTCTTAATTTGTATTTTCATTTAGAACACAACTACATAACAAACAGGATGATGGCAAATGTAAAATGAACCTGAGGACGTATTGAGCATGAACTCTCAGGTTATGGTAAACGTTTTGTATGAAAGAAGTTACAATTCAAGTTATAAATCAAGTGTTATTTTTGAGTATTTAACATGAGCATTGCTTTAAGGGTGAAAATATTGTAAGCGTTGTACTCAAGGAAGAACCTGGAGAAAAATACGAACTGAACTACATGGAGGACATTTGTTTGGGAACTTTTGATAAAGTCTTTCAACCCATTGACCATCATGAGGTGGACTTTCCTGATGACATGGTATTTACATTAATTTTGTTCTTTTATTTTTTATTTTATTCTTATAAATATTATTTAATTTAC
>JAPYYT010005918.1:0-11981 GCA_030522565.1 Ceratosolen corneri | reverse complement strand
TATTCGGTGGATGAAAAAATTGAGAAAATGCAGAAAATTGACTGCAATTTTCCCAAAAGACATGAACATTTTTCATCTGACGTGAATATGAATACACTTCAATAGATTGTTCCATATAGAAAAAGTCCTTAAAAATTTGTATTAACTCACATTATACGAATATTATATAAATGCGTAGGAATATGATGGACATATAATAAAAAAGATATGATTTAAAAAGTAAAAGACTTTACAATTAGGTTTTCCTAGTTGTATTTTGAATCTTTACACGTTTTTTGAAATTATATATTCGTAATTTCTAAATTCATGAAAATATTGAATCTATACGATATATTAAATAATTTATAATTAACGAATAATATGCATTTGACAATGATACAAGGAAAATAATCCTAAAAATGATATCGTTTTTTTTGCTTAAATAATAATGTATAAATAATCAAGCGCATAAGCAAGAAAAAATGAGTAAACATTTTATTCTTATAATGAATTAATAATTCAAAGTTATTGATAAATAAGTTCATTAACTAATTTAGCATTTTATTGTAAAAATTGTAAAAAAATTAATTTAAATAATATTTTTAGTATTCTTAATAGTTTATTGCATTATCCATGATTTAAATTTAATTTGAATATTTTAATAGCTAATGGAGCTAAGATAATTTTATGAAAAGTGCTCGATTTTGTATAAGTAAATACGACATAAATTTAATAATTTAATATTTATAACGCTTAAGAAATTGTTTTTATAAATATTCATTAAATATTAAATAGTAATTATAAAATTATTACAAAAATATTATAATAATAATTACATATAAAAATAATTTATAAATATTTATTACAATTTTACAACTATAGTTATTTAATTTAATTTACTATAAGCTGATATTTAATTTAATTTCCTATGTAATAAAAAAAAGAAAGGACAAATATAGTTGTTAGGTAATTAATTAACATTCATTAGATGAAAGGTCTATATTGATAGATTAGTATTTACAATATAATTTTTAATATTATTTCAGTCATAATGAATAATTTATTTATGGAAAATATAATAATTAATTAAATATAAATTCCTGTGTTATAAAGAATTTTTGTAAACTATAACTTAATTCTAATAAATTCCTTGAAGAATAGAAAATTTTATTAAAGTGATTCGTTTTTGTTACTGTTTATTAAATAAATAATAATGAATTACGAATAGTAGATTAAGACAATAATATATATTTGAATAATATTCAATTTTATCGACTCGGCTAAATTTGAGAACAGATTATTTGATTTGTCAATAATCATTTTCTATCAGAATTATCCAAAAACATTTAATGAAAATTAATTGCACTATCGATTTAAATATTTTTTCACGATGTTTCCGAATTTTCAATTTATTTCAATAATTATATAATAATTTTATTTTGCACGTAATATTGTTACAGGGATAGAATTTATTTTCCAAGCCTCAATTATTCGGAGAAGAGAAATTACAGTTCTGTTCGAATTTAGTATAGCATTTCATTACATATTTAATAACGTATTCCATGTATGCTAATCAAAAATTTTAATTAACTCGAAAGTGCTTTCATAAAGACATCTGCTATTTATTATAATTGTACAGTTGAGTGACACCAATACTTTTTGAAATAACTTTATGAATTCTGTTATGGACATTTTTTCGGTAAATATTTTCATGCATATAAAAATTTCGGATATTAACATAAAGCACTTTATGTTGTACTTTATGTTAAAGTTATATATACACTTTATGTATATGTATATTAAAAAATTTTTTTGGTACTATTAAGATGAAACTATTATAATTAACAGTATCATAATAATGACTTATAGTAAAAGTTTAAAATCTTGCTAAAAAATAGATGAATATAAACGAAGAATAAAAAAGTTTGCGTGATTCGTGATATATATTTTCAATCAATCAATTCAATGCTTCAGTGATGGTCTTAATTGGCTTGATTCGTTCTAATTTTGTAATTCCTTCTTTTCTTTTTCGTTTTTTTTTTTGTTTAAAGTAATAAGTAATTGAGTACTAGAGTAATAATAATTGTAATTGATATCTTATAGTGACAATATAATTACGCGGATATTTTGTACAATAACGTAACAAAGCATGCTCTATTTTTTTTAATGTCAAATATAATTAACAGAAAAACAGAAAGAAAAATCATTTGAAAAGGGCTTAAATATTATGATTACAGTAGACTAATAATTGTTGAGCATTACACAACGACTATGCATGGATTGACATGTAAATCACGTAAGTTCATTGTGTGTGTGTGTGTGTGTGTGTGTGTGTATGTATGTATGTATGTATGTATGTATGTGTGTGCGTGCGTGTGTGTGTGGTCGTATTCTTTGTAGAATTCCATTTCTTCTTAATAATAGTAAAAGAAAAGAATAAAAAATATCAGGAGAAAGCGACCCTATTTTACCGCCAAGCCCGACGCCCACAGGCAATACACCATGTAAAATTGCGTCTGGCGTTGGTTTTGAGTTCGCTTCATAAGAAGAGCCGTTTCACTTCATTTGTGCCTTTCTCAAGCCGCGCGATAAGCTCGCAAGTTCACGCGTTCAAGTAGAAGCGTAGCAGCTTTGTCGACTCGGGATCACGAGTAGACGTAGAGCACAACAGCGCCGGCAATAACGAAGTTTGAAAACGCCGGCTTTTGTAGGCGAATTTAATTGGGTCTTGTGTGCAAGCTATTTTTACGTGCAAACCCCGCGGGTCATCCCACATTGTTTTCCGATAGTTCTCACCTATTTCTACTCTCCATCCTTCTTCTCCGTTTTGTTATTGCAGTCATAAATTTTTTCTTCCTAGTTCTACCTGGCTCCTATTTCATTATTATTATTAAAATTTTTGCTTATAATTATAATTGTATTTTAATGCATTATAGTATCGTACAGAGTAGATTTATTTATTTTCATATATATTGTCGAAATGATAAAATTATATTGTGGTGAGAAACCATTGATGTTTTTTTTTTTAATCAGCATATCATGTCATTTAATGATGTAGATTGCAAATTCACATAAAAATCTTAATACAAGTAATGGACTGTGAAGAGCTTCAGAAATAATTATTTAGTGTTGAGTTAAATGAAATTTCGTATTGATTAGAAAATACTAAAGAAAAATATTTTTTTTTCACTACACTAATATTTATTGAACTTTAACGCTAACAATATTAAAAATTTGATGATATAAAATAAACACAGACATACAGTGCATATTATTGTCTAAATCTTTATATTTGACGAGTTACGTATGTACGTTAACGATGTTGTCATTAGGTCCCTTCGTTACTCAGCAGTTATTCGAGATCACAGGTATCTCGAGTACACGGGGGATATTCGAACTAATGAATTGCCAGTAAAATAGTTTATATAAGTTCCATTATTCGTTACTTGTAGGTCGGAGATATGTAATAAAATGCATCAAAATGTTATTCGCGCCTCATTGTTGATCTTCTTTTTATAATCTTTATAAAATGGCGATTTACGTAAACTCCATCCTAATGTTATTATTGTATTAACCATTTAGCTAAATTCTGCGTGTGGTAATCAATCGGCATTCAATTACAGGCTTTGGGCGTTTGTCATCCGCTTTTGTCATCTGCTGATGTGCCCTTATTTGTCCGTCGAACTTATTACGACTTCAATCGAGTATTAGAGTGGGTTGTGAACACAAGTAAAGACATAAACTCAATCACCTATTTATATTTTATTCAGAATAAAAGCACCTACATGTATATCTAAGCATATTGATTTTTCTTCGATAATAACGAGAATATAATTGGGTAGCATTTCTGGATTACGGTAATGTGGTATTCATTGTTTCTTAAATGTGTAATACTTTTAAGACGTTAACTGTAATAATATAAGACTAACACATTTTATACGTAAACTTATATTACTGCTATTGTTGCGTAGCTATAAATTCTGTTTATTAATTGCTTGATGTGTAGTACAATTGATTGCTTTTCAACGCGAAAAAAAATTATTTATTGTGATCTATTTATCTTTAATGAACATAAATTAAATAACATTCTAGTTCTTTATAATATAAATATTATATTTCATATTTAATGCAATTTACTGCATATTGTTCCCGTTTCCGTGTAAAAAATCAACCATCGGAACGTCGCCGTGTGCGTTAACTGTTAGTTGTTTACCATTATAGAACTACGTTACAAGAATAACAAAAGAACAGTGTAAATTCGAGGAATCGAGTGTATTGTCAGAAAAGTAGAGAAAAACATTCAAGTGAAATGTTTATACACCACGTAGCAACAGGGCTGGAAACGGGGCAAAGAAGATTCTAAGAATTTCCCCACACGAACGCGGCCGATTTGCTGGACACAGCGAAACTCGAAGGAAAAGGTCCCCACTATCGGTCGAAAAACAAGAGAGACAGAAAACTCAACGACCAATTAAGAGTATCATAACACACTGCCGATCGCAGGACTAATAAGAAAAATCGATTGAAGTAGTTCCGACGGGGCGACGATAAGACGGGATTACCATCTAAAAAGTTCGGTGTAAGGGGCGCTCTCGTCATTGTGCTTCAATCTGTCTTCTATCAACGTACATTATTCACTTGAATCTCACGGGGAGAATCCTAGCAATAGCCACAGCAAGGCACCGAAAATTAGTAAAGCGCTACGATAAGGTTTCGAAGAAGACGCATCCCTACAGTTGGAGGGAGGCTTAAGTTTGTCAACTAATAATTGATAGTACTAACCCTTCAGCATGGAAGTAGTTCAAAGAAACGGCTGGGGCCTTGTCGGCATTTTATGAAGAGGATTCATCACTCTGTTCAGCGAGTTAAACACTAAGTATTCGTGAGGTTCAACTTACAATCGAATCACACACCAAAATAGAAATTTGTCAAAGTCAACTCAGTTTTAAAGGGGCTTAGCCGCACGGAGCACTTCAACTTACAATTGATTGTCCGTCATCGCGTCAAGACCATTATCGATTATCATTCATGGATCCTCTACGACTACTACAATATTACATGCACTACCCCGTACAATCATTATACCATCCAGTGTACACATTTAAATAAACAATAGATTATTAAACATTTAGATACAATGCATACATATTTTAACAATTTAGTTAATCCTGCTCATTATATTCCTATTCTTTACTATCAGAGAATACATACATCATTCAGGTTAAATTCCTATCAATAGACCGTTAGATCAGACGGTGGGTCCGAGCTCACGAGAGTTGTGTAGATGATACTTCAACACATATGTATATCTATAAATCAATTGTATTTTAACATACCTTAGAAAAATTAAATTTTAAATATAATACAAGGATTTTAAATATAAAGGGCAGTTGAATACACAAATTGAAAGCAATCTTTGTAAACGGATAAGAACTTGTCCAAGGTGAAATGAGTTTTCTTTGATAAGTTTATGTCATCTGAACAATCAAGATAAATTGGTTCTATCTAAGGCTAAACATTTTATAATGAAAGCCAATTAAAAGAAGATAATAGATTATTATTTATCTAAATTATAGGGATCACATATTAATATAAATTTAAAAAATCAGAATTAATGTTTTTGATATGAAAATATAATATAATATAAAAATATATTAAAAATATATAAAATACAATATGCAATTATTTATATAAATTTTTTTTAATAAAATATTTAGATTGTTATAATAAATATTGTAGAAAATTTTTATATACATAGTTAAGTTATGAACAATTTATAATAAATAATTATAGTTACTTCATCTTCTTATTGTGAGAACAAGAATTAATTTAAACCTTTTCAATTTAGTAATATTATCTATTAGAATTTTACATAATCAATTATCAAAATTTATTTATTTATATTTTGTATAATTTTATATATTAAATTATATTTTATTACTATTTAATTAATGAAAAGGGAAAAATAAAATTTATGAAATTATAACAAATCGCCAATTTGCTCTTAAATAATAAATTTATACAGTTAATCTTTATCAATTTACATATCTGATACCATCTAATATTTATAATAAAAAAATGTACGATCATTATTTTTGCTGTTATTGTTATAATTATCATTATTTCTAATAATATTTAAATTAAGAATATTTATAAATAATTATATAAAATATTTATAACAATTGATTTAAGATTTACTTCTAAATCGAGCACTAAACCTTTTAAACCACATGTTTAAAACAAAACTATTTGAAAAATGTTTCTGAAATAATTAAAATCAAAATTATAATAATTCGTATCGTTTGTTATAAATATATTAATAAATTAATTAAAGTGTAATATTTTATAATGCGTTAAATTAATGTCTTGAATATCATTTTCGGGTTGCTGCTAAGGTGTGCAAGTTGTTACTTAATAAGTTCTAAGACCGTTCGAGTTGTTGCTGTGTTTAACCAATTTACAAATACATACAACAGACAGCATATGTATGCTAATTTATGCGTTAATTGTTATAGCATATGTGCATTTATTTCATACTCTTGAAATTCTCATCATGATTCTTATAAACGGTTATTTTAAGAAATAATATGTTTCTTCTGTTTGCGAATCATTGCTAATTAGCTCTTGTGCAATAGAGAGGTCATTAATTTAAATTCTGTCTTAAAAAATTTTCTTCTTTCTATTCTATTCTGGCATTCATTTATGAATTTAGTTGATAACACGAGCCGATTATTGTTTCTGGAATGAGAAGTTGAATTTTGGTTACAATAAATATTTTTAGATAACGACAATGATTTTATTCATAAATTATTTTGAGTTTTTTTTTATATCTTATAGTACTTAGTGAGTTATTATTTATTTAATAAGGGTTCTTTATCGATAGAATTTTTTGTTACAAATTTTGAATATTTATAAATATATATATATATATATTATAAACCACATTTCGATATTTGAATGCTATTTACGTATTTCACGGAAGGAAATTGTTTATTTATACGTGAAAAAAATCAGTTTAGACACTGATGCGTTCGAAATCTATAAGCACTCATATTTTTTAAAATGAAATTTATCATAAAAATAATTAATGAAATTTGTATGTGCTATGTTAATTATGTATCCATTCTTGAATTAAAATAGAATATCACATTTGATCATTAAATTTATTACAAGTAATTTTAATATTTGTTAGCTTTGTTTCTTAATTGGAATAATACATTAAAATATATAAACACTTAATTACAAGAGATAAATATTTGTAATACAAGGTCTGATCTCTAAAAATCTTTGTTTTATGTTAAAACTCTTTTCATTACAAATGCAAAAGCTTGTAGAATTTGTCTGGTACATTTAATTTTTAAAAAATATTTTAAAGTTCTAAAAAATACATAATACTTTCGTTCTTATCTAAAATATCTAGAACGCAAGAGGATTTTAGCATAATATTTCTTTAGTGAAATTAATTACACGCTTGTCACGTACTGAAAACATGATACTGAAAAATTCTTAATAATTATGGAATTACAAGTTTATCTGCACATTCAATTTTAGTAATTTACGAATATTCAAAATCTGCGGAAAAATATGATTTATTTTATATATTCTTATAAATTAGAAGAATACGGAAAATAATCGATTGCTGTAGGCATTTCTAAAATTGTATGTAGTAAATTAATAATTCTTAGTTTTTAATTAAACGCTTTCACACTAATGCTTTAATAAATATTATTTATAAATAATAATTTTGTTATATATTTTAAAATTGAAAATATACGTGACTCAGGTAAATGATGTTCTCGGATAAAGGAAAATAATAATAAATTTAATGTTTACAAATGAGAATATCATTTTTTACTGGTATACAAAGTTTTGAATTTTCAATTCAATACAAAAGATTCTTCAGAATTCTATGTACTGTCTTACTCTTTAAGAGAAGCTTGTTTTCACGCTATATAATATATAATACCTAGTTTTTTTCTTTTAAATATTAAAAATTCGAATTATGAAATTCAATATTGCATATAAGATTTTATTTTAAATATCGAATTCGTACGTTCAAATTCTGTGCATACAGTGTAATAGATTAATGATGTAATTATAATATTTTTATTTTGTGATTTTTAATGCTGTAATGAATAAATTAAAGATAATCTATGTGATTGCTCATATTTATATTTATTTACATAAATTTGAATTTATTACACCTGATAAATATTTATATATAATCATGTGGATAATAGTAGAGTGATTGTTTGGATCACGAAGATCTATATATTTAAGTTTTGAAAATTTCGGTAAAACATCGAATATCGTATACTTACTGGTGCTACAATAAATCGATGCACCTTTTATTTAATTTAAAAGATTCTATAATTCTGGTTTTAGACAAAGAATCACTTGTATGATAAGTACTATCAAGATACTTAAATATTAATATATATTTTTACGTTGAATTTACATTATAAATTTTCTTTTTTTTATTTATATATAGATTTTTGACTCCAAAATAATTTAATTTTTTATTTGTTCTTCTATATCATTTTCTAAATTATAATATGTAAAAATTAAATTTCAAAATGTAATAGGATCGTACATACACATTTATGCATTAATCATATCCCGGCATACACCTACGCTCATCCATTCATGTATCTACATGCATGTATCCGCACCACACTAATTGACTTAGTATGATAGAGATAATGTTAGAGGAAAAGAGAAGAAGGAGGGAGAGAGAGAGAGAGAGAGAGAGAGAGAGAGAGAGAGAGAGAGAGAGAGAGAGAGAGAGTTAGAGAGAACAGAGTAAAGCGAATAAAAAGTATGTATGCGTGTGCGTACGTGACAAGCAAATGAGTCAGAACTGTCTCAATCAAATTATCGGCAATGACCCAAATGCTACAGCCCAGCTATGGCCCACGTGGATAAACTATATTTTAGTGCCTCTACCCATCCCCCTCCCCACAAAAATGGTTGTATTTCGTTTAGTGATAGATGCGTTAAAATCTGCTGACTTCACTTCACATAAAGCGTATTATAGTGTTATATTAGATTATGAATGCAATATTAGCGTAATTTCATAATTTACTTATTTTTAGGTATTGTGTACGTTTAATATCGTCGGTAAGGCAGAAAATTCGTTATTTATTATTCTTATTTATCTCTATATCATGAATTTATACTTTTTCTAAATGGATAAGAAGTATTTATAGTTGGAGGATGAAAACTTTAAATCAATATAAAAATGTACTGTACATATATTGAGTATATCAAACATGTATTGTAAATGAATAAACATCTTATAACGATGTTTTTAAACATTTTTTAATTCGCCTATAAATATGCCATGAGTTTATGTATTTTTCATATTATACAACAATCTATATAAATAAAATTTTAATAACATTTGGATTATTATTCGTAAGAACGAATTTTTTTATACTATTATAATTAACGCGAAGAAAATTTGAATATGATGAAAGAAACAGAAAGTAACAGCTATAATAAGGAAATAATATATATATATATATATAGAAATAATAGTTGAAAAGTGATTAAAATGGAGTAATAAATCTTAAACTAATCAAAATTGCAAATGAATATACAGATTAACGAATAAGTTATTTATTTATTTACTTGTGAGTTACTACTTATAATATAAAAAATTATTTATAATATTAACTTAAGTTAATTTAAGTGGTAGAAGGTTTAATACAAATTTCAATAAAGTACATGTTAATGAACTTAGTAACTTTATCTATTTTATTATTCTTTTCTTCTAAAAACTTATATGTTAAATAAAATGTATTTATGTAATTAGTTTATATTTTTCATAACACTGCAGAAATTTAGTTTTTATGACAGTTCGCAATTGGTCCAAACATATTTTTAACAATTTTCTAGTACAAATTCTATGTCAGCATTCTAATACATTATTTTTCTTGTTCAAATATTTTTATAAAAATAAAAAACTTCAAATTTATTAAAAATAATAATTAGAAAAAGACTACAGAAAATCATTGATATTATTTCTAATAAAATATCTTGAATGAGTATTAATTTGAGTAATTTGAATTAATATTAAGTAATTATTAATTTGAATGGATTGCGTTTGATTAAATCTATTAGTTTTCTACTTTTGTCTTCATAAATGATAAAATTTTCAAATAATTACTTAATTAACAATTATATACTGTAAATGATCTTTATATATTAAAATACTGTGTAATAAGAAAGATAATAAGAAGACCTTACATAAACTTTATTATGTAACATTATCTATTTAAAGGTAACAGATAAAATAGTCGAAAGAATATACAAATAAATTCAAATATTAGTTCGCTCTTTCTGTTATTTATATTATAAAATTAAAATTTGGAAAATATTTAAAATATTTTATTTAAATCTTGATTTTATATCTTGAAATTGAATACAACATATTATTTAATTCTTCATTTCGCTTTGAAAATTCTGATTATTGCATCATACGAATTTGATTTATCACGAATATGATTTATCTATCTATATCTACATATACCACGTAGACCATAAATATATATATATATATATATTAGATACATTTGATGTGTTTTTTAGTTTTATTAAAAATTTTAACAAAGAAATTTTTGTATAATCTTACTATTCAGATGATGTAAATTAATTTGGAGTATAAACTTTACTTACAAATTTGCGAATAAACAACGATAAGCGCTTATATAATTATTTTGTAAGACATCCATAACATAATATCTTAAGCCATTAAATATAAAAATTTTAATTGATGTTGTCTTTAGTAACTGAAATGTTTTAATTATTTTTAAAAGATGATATAGCTATAATGGTTTCATACTATTATTACAAAAATTTTGTTTTTATTAAAAAATGTTTTATATTATATATTAATTAAAATTAATAAAAATGCTTTATCTTATAATATTGATAGTATGATTATTTTTTAGTAAATCATATTGAAACTAAATTTAAATAGTAAATAATTTTATATATGTTATTGTAGATTTGAAAATTATCTATGCATGTTAGATAATTGCTTATGTTATATATTACATTATATTTTATATTGAATATTAGAATAATTATTTTATTAACTGAAAGTACTAAATCTGTTCATTTCAAATAATTGAATATAAAAGATTTATAATATTGTAAACATTATAAAATAGATTCAATCATTTAAAGCCTTAATCGCCACATTAATATAATATTTATTGTTCTTTAGATTAAAACATTTATTAATAAATTAAAAGTCAATCCATGTATATTAAAATATTGTATCATCATTGAGCCACACATACTCGAAGCAATGCAATTTTAAATTAAATATATAAAGTGATCTACGTATCCTAAATAAAATGAAATTAGGAGACCAGGCATGAAAAGGAAGTTAATCAGCATTGACGGTTTATACCTTGCATTGCAGGTAACCGAGTCGTTATTACTTGGAGATCGAATTATCCTCCTACTGCGTAATTATTTTACATAATTTAATAATTGCAACAAGAGCGAAAATTGCACGTGAAACAGCCGCGAGAGAATTTTCGCAACGGATCTCGGAATTCGATTAGCGTGCCCCAGCACTTCCATTTCATCCACGAATATCAGACGAACGCAGTACGCTTCGATTTGCCACTCGGTTTCGCTTGAAATAACTGTACAATTCGAACGCGTGCACGAGCCTAGGTTTGTTTTTTTTTTGGGTGGAGGGGGGGGGGACTTTAATTCGTGCCTTACAGCTTGAGTGCGCGAGGATCGATAATTTTTATCGCCATCGTAAAACCCTCCCGGAATAAAGATGAGGTGCTTTAATGGCTTACGCAAGTGTGCTTTGTGACTCGTACATTTACTGCACAATACGTAAATAGGGGAGGGGTTGTTCGGTTATTTAGCCCACTACTACTTTCAATTGTTGGATCATTTTGAATCAACTTCTTTAGATAATAAATGAATTTTTACGGACTTTTTCTGTGTTTCGTGCATGTATAAGAATA
>JAPYYT010005913.1:0-11207 GCA_030522565.1 Ceratosolen corneri | reverse complement strand
GTGCAGATTATACAAGAATTGATCTATCTTCATTCATTAGATGTACTATTAGAATTGAAATTTTTAATTCTGTAACTGTGATGTATTCGTATAGATAATACAAATAACACATTTACCCTTAATACCTTCTCATTCTTAAAATATTAATAATTTAAAAGTATCGTGGTTTTAGATTATATTTTATTTATTTTTCTTTATATTATTAATGCAGAATAATATTTGAAATTCTTTGAAATCTCAGTTGGGAGTTTCTAAAAAATTTTTTAAATATATTTTATTAAATAATAATGAATTTAAAATCTTCATAACTCTATTTTTCAAGAATAATTTTTATATATTTATTAGTTGAGAAAGCAATTTCTTTTTTAATGATATTTCAACTACAATATTATAAAGTACTGCTCATATCACAGCTAATTAAGAGCATTTGTTGTCAATCCTCATCCAGTTTCATAACTCATAAATTTTTTGCAGTCTTGTAGTGGTTTAGTGTAGTACAGTTTTGTAACTCATAAATTTCTCTACCTTTTACATCTCACGGTTTAAACGTACTTTAACTTTGTGAAAGTGAAGAAAAAGGATACTTTGTCGGAGTCAAAAACAATTATATCTGTATATATATATATATATATATATCAAATGTTCAAATGCGTCGTTTGTCGATATATAAATACTTATATAAATGTTTTTAATAAAAGTAATAAATTACTACGACTTTCATTTCATAACATTAATTTTTAAGAGAATGTGATTTGACGTTGTCTCGCACGCTTTAACTTAAAATATACGTCTACACCTAAACGTACAGAAATACGTGAAATAATTTTGAACCGTCTATGGTTAGATGGAACAGCATTTGTTGGAAATCTTTGCGCTAGCAATTACTTTCGCTAATGTCGCCGAAATTGTAATTATAATGCTAACGCTGTTTCGAAAATGTGCAAAACTGGGAATAAAAAGAGATAGCTGCTTACCAAAAAGTCCAGGTTTGGCTTAGTATCAAAATTCAAATGCACGAGGGAATTAATTTTTGGCGAGCCTCTCGTGACATTCTCTTTATATTTTTCCCTGTCGGATACGAGAATTCAGCCGTCCGCTGCTTAATCCTAGTAGAGTAGCATCGGTAGGTCGATCGTCCAAGCTGACCAACTATACAACTGACTAATGAGCGAGCATTTTCACGAACAGCCGCGGGTAAAGAGACTTCCGACCTCTCGCTTCCTCGACCGAGAGCTTTTCATTTTACGACTGCGAACCTTAACCGGGATCAAAGTGATTTACGTGCTGTCTTAGAGCTTAGTTATTATTTCTCACCATTCCTAAGCGGACAATCTCTCTTGAAGATGTTTCTAATAGGTCCAATAATGAAAAAGTCTCGATTGACATATTTTACATGGTTAGACATGTTCTTGAGCTCACCAATTTATGAAGCATTAACTGCATAGTTATTCTAATTATGCTGGAATAAGCATTAAAGAATCCATCTTAGAGCTTGAAATTTAAAAGAAAATTTATACTATCGTCTACTAATTAGGCGTTAGTAATTAATTTCGCATATATATGCTAACTTATCACCATAAACTTATAACGATGGATCGATATACTTTTACTTGTTTGTAAAAGTCAATTGAAAAATATTAAAATACTTCGTAAGGTTATTGAATCATCCAAGAATCAACAAGAGACCGGACTAAATAAAGATTTAATTTTACTCTCAAAGTGGATGGTTTTTAACAGTGAACATTTATTTGCTACGACTCATTATTTTCGAACGGAAAGAAGGAAAAAAATGTACGATTTAGGCACGCATCAAGGACTTCGAATGAATGGACTCGAACATATGCAGAATATGAAGCAATTTGTAGTGGTTAAATAAAGCAAGGGATAAATAATGGTCGGATACCCTTAATGCACATCAAGTTTATGAATAGTAGAATGTAAGTCGGCGAGCAAAGGGAATCTAAAAGCAGGAGAGAGATAAAGAGTAACCGTATGGAACGCCGCTAGACACAGGGTAGCGACAAAAGGAAAGGCCAGAATTCCCGGCAGTCGAGAAGATATTTGTGTCACGAAGTACAGTGAAATAGTCGAGAGATAGAAACAGATGGATAGATGGACAGAGCGGAAGGCCAAGAAAGAGGGTAAGAGACAGAGACAGGATGTATGTGAACGCGCAAAGCTCGGGTAGCGGCAGTAAGATAAAAAAAAGAAAAAAAAAAAAAAAAAAAAAAAAAAAAAAAAAAAAAATCATAAATAAATAAATAAAATAAATAACTAAGAGCCCGACAGATAAAATATTACTTAAAATATAAAACTACTTGTGTGGATTGGTAGAAAACCAATGTAACGGAAGTGCGATTAAAATTATTAGCACTTTACTGTTTATAATAATATGTCGTGGTAATTCTACGTTACATTATTTTATAACATTTTTTTAATACAGTAACGTTTGCGAAAATACAAATAATGTATTCCTATACAATCTTTATTATTAATAAAAGAATTCATTTAAACAGAAATTAAGCGCATGACTATAGAAATATTAGTGTCAGCACTAAAAATGTTGAATACAAGTCATTTTACTACTGACCGTAAATCTATGTTGTCTTATATATTTAGATAACTGAATTACTCATTGTAGCCAGCGCCGGGAAAAAAAATTTAACATTCAAAATATGTTTAACAGTAAGAATCTTGCCCTGTAAATTATATTATATATAAAATACATTCAGTATTTTTCATTTAACTATGCTTAACAATGTACTGCGGTAATTGCCAATGCAAAGATGTACACAATATGAAGCAATATTTATTTCGATTTATAAGTTATTAATTAAATTTATTATTAATATATATATGTTTAATACATGATTTAACTTAATAATTAATTACGCTTTTACATATGTTATTTATACTGCGTATTAAACATTTTTTTTCAATTTTTTTTTCTTGATTATTATCCTAATGCAATTGAAACTGTAAATATCATATGTAAAATTTCAACAATAGCTTTCAATTTTCATAAATTCTTTTATTTCTTTTATGCTTTCTTAAATGTTTAAAATTAATTTTATTATTATAAAGGCTTAATAAGAAATTTTTAAACGTCAAACCTAATAGTTATAAAATGATTCTTTTCAAGGTCATGGATATTACTTGTCTGTAAAATATTTCATTTAATAAATTTTTCTATAATAAGAAAATACAATAATTCCCATAAAACATGTTACATAACAAACTTTATTTCGTACATTGAAATGACCTACTTTACAGTAATTTTTGGAACAAGTCACGTCTCATTCATTTACATTTTATTATAGGCAGCAAATATTTTTTAAACGCAAAGGTTCCGGGCATAATTATGAAATACAGAATACCTATTGAAATTATTGTTTTTATCAAACATTTTAGATACTAGATTTTCAATATAAATATTAGATATGTATATATAAATATTAGATATTTATATTGCAAAATCAATCAATCGAACAAATATACGTTTAAATTTTTATTGAAGAAGGCAAATCTTAAAACAAATAAAAAAAATTTTAACGTAATAAACTATAAAAAAAAAGTTATAATAATGTGTTTGACTTTGAATTTGTAAAATTTTAATATTCTGCAATTTAATTTAATTTCTACATCATTTTTTTTTTAAAATGTTTATGTCCTTTATCATTTTTCCTTTTCACTCACTATATTTCGAATTTCTCATCTCTCTTATTCTCTTTTTTGGGATATTGTGTTCGTTTTAGCTTATTCGTTGTTTTTCTCTGTCTAATTCTTTTACAGATCCATGTAACATAGCAGGCGTAGACTAATCGGCACCACTTTCGAATTATTTCGAAATGCATTCAAAATTTGTTCCTTTGACGTTATTCGGCAAATCTATTTTACAAGCGCATAGTTTCCGTTAGTTATACTAGAGTTATACTATAGACAGCTATACCAGTTCAGTGTTAAATATGACATTATGTTCATGTATATTGTGTTTAAAATATTAATGAATAATTTATAGATTCGAGTAAAATTATAGTTTCGAATTTTCCGGAGTTTGTAAACATTCGTTAGAATATATATATAGAATAGAAATAAAAATATATATTGAATTCTAAAACAATGAGACACTCTACTATTTAAATTTATATTCATTAAATTCAATGAGCTCATTTTTAACACACAATTACTGAATGTAATAATGTTAAGTAATCCTCAGCATTAATTACACTTTATCATAATTTATGCATTATCGTTAAGAAAATAGAATTCATTTTGTACTCGGAAAGTATTGTCTATTAAGGTATGAGATTTGTAAATGGAAAAAATTAGAAAATACTCCGAGCGAAAGTAACAAACAAGTTTCGAGTACTTTGTAAATTGGAATTAGCAGTACCTTTCTATAATCTACGGGTAGAATCAATTGCAAACGGAGCAGGTAAATTATAACCTACAAGAGATCAGTTAAACTATGAAAATCTTAATAAGTATAGTCTACGTACATATAAAATTTAACGATTGCATTATTTAATAACCCAGCTTCCAATTACACACATATGAAATTTAATATAAAAATTTATAAAAAGTTCCGTAAAATTACAACTCAGCAGAAAAATCCTCTTCCGAGTAACCTAACCTGACTTTTTCCACATCAACACAGCCGAAATGTTATAAATAATCTTCCTTCGTCGCGTGTAAAATATTTATTTCTTATTTCATTAATATGTAAAATATGTATTTCCATCGCGTACAATGCGAAAGCTCATAAATAGGATTATTTCAAGCATTAAATACAACGATTTGCAGGGGACTTGAGAGCACCGCAAAATAGGTAAGGCAATTAAAAGATCAACAATACATAAGCCCAAGAACAGTAAATGACACTTACCGAACTTCATCCATTAACTTGCCCGTTTAACACAATTTTAAAGCGAATACACATGTGCAAAAATGTGTAAATAATTTCACTAAACCCTATAGCTGGCAACGCGTCTACCAAGCCATACAACAATCAACATACTTGGCGGGATTTTGTGTCGTTCCTTTAGCCGAGAATTTAGCATTCAAAGGTGCGAACAATCATCATTAGGATAATGTAAAATTTGAGATTCGTTCTCTAACCGGACACGCTCGACGTACCCGCAACACTGTCGCGGCGCTTAGATGCTAAAGGCTCCACAAAAAGACGAGGCGCAACGTGACGACGGTGACGGCGAACTTTCGAGTTCACCGATCAGCTGTGCACTGCACCAGTTGCACCGCAAAGCGAAAGCGTCGCTCTTGCCGACTCAAACACTTATATACCTGCCTCTGGATTAGGTTTAAGCATCATTTTTACGAGGGGAAGGGCCCGCTTCATTAGCCAAACGTATATAATATAGCACAGAGTGGATTTGAGCAGTGAAAATGGCGGCCGTTAGACTACTCCTTAAATGAATGAGCGTCTCGCAAAGTTGAAAAAGCAAACGGTAAAGGAGTAACAGTGGAATAACTCCGAATATACTATTTAAAACTATAGAAAACGATATATGGCCGAGTGGGATCATTATTAATCGAGAGGCTGAAGGGTATAATTTTTCCCATTTGCTACATCTTTCATTTACCTTTAATACTCTAAATATCTCATTCAGCATTTGTAATTTTTTTATTAAAGCCTAGCAGCTGCTTTTAATTTTTATAAAATTCATTTATGATTTATCACGACGGTAAAATATACAATTGGATATAAGTAATTTTTTTCTCGTAACATTTTGCTTCATATATATTTCCAATGCTGTCCTATTTGTAATAATACTTTTGTTCATAATAATTGAGTGATTAGATATTTATTTACTTTATTTACTTGGCATATAATAAGCAAATATTCTAAAGAAAGAAAAAAATAAAGTGTTAGGATTTCGATGGGGAACAAAATTTCATGCTTCCATTAAACTTGATATTTTCAATTGTAAATAATTTTATTAATTTTATACTAAACTCACAATAGCGTTATATCATAAAGCTGTAAAGTTTATTATTACTTATATAAACCTTACATCAACCACAAAGTCTATCGCACGTGTACAATACAAAATTCTCAAATTTGACATTCATTTATCCGTGTTCTATTAATTATGAAAATAATCTAAGATCTTTTAAAAAATATAGTTCAATGGAAAATCATATTCTCAATCATACACTATGAATACCCCTTGTTATAAAAATGTACATTCCTCTACAAACAGTAATTTTTTCCCTGCATCATCTTCAATTAATATTCAGTAAAGGCATGTGTTAAAAATGATATTTTTATTGTTAATTTTGCAAGGAGTAATAATAATATACATTGTACTGTAAACACTGGTATATTGATTTCTAAGAGTATAAACCAAATATGAGATAATATAATAATCATTAATAATGTAATTAATAATACAAGAAATAACGATCGGCTTTCTCTTTCACACATGAGCTTGCTAAATGCCAGACAAACATTTCAAGTGCATGAATTTGAAAAGGCCGTTTGTCGATGATTTTCATCTCTTACTTCAATTTCATTTGATTGAATATTGCAGATGCAGCCAAAATGAAAAGATAATCGATTGCGTAAGTGATTGGATCGGATTTTTAACGATAACGTCGGTACTTTGTAAATTCGTTTGTTTTACCACTATAAATTAATTATTGAAAAACGAACAAAATGTCGAGAATAATGTATATTGAGGAAAGCGCACATGTGCTTTGGTGTACCAAATTAATTGGTATTATTATTATTATACTTGCATGAAAATAATATTGTTATTACAATACAAATTTTGTCCGAAAGCATAGATTATGCTTAACGCATTCGTATAATTTGCAAACATTGAGAATATCAGGATGTAAATTGTTGGACGAAGGATTTTCTTCTAAAAGTATAAAATAATGTATAGAGGAGAACAGAAATTTAATATAATTAACATTATTCAAAATGTGTACAAAAATTGGTCGCAGATTTCGTTGTGAGTCATACAAAATTGTGACATATAATCCTTGCTCAATATCCTATATAAAATTCGTCTTAGCATTTGTATACAAATATTAATTATTTACAAATATTTTGTACTGCTCTCTATATATTTAACAAGTCTGTTGTACTTAAGCGATTTAGAAAAAAAGAGAAAAGGAATTTGAATTACACGAAGTGTATCTTGTTTTTTTTTTATTTTTATACATGCCACTTAAATGTTTATCATAATGCTCGTATTAGCACGCTTCATTTTATAGATTAATGCATCTCTTTCTTTTAGCTTTATGGTTCCCAATATAAATGCCACGAGAAATCAAAGTACCCGATGATTTACATCATTTGCACGTGTACTTTCACATTCGCTTAGGCAATGTTATTACCAAAAAAGACTATACGCAGATAATTTGCACGTTTCGGGGAAGACTGGTGGGCGATTAGATAACATTACGTGCGTATGGCATCTCATTCAAGATTTGGCACTTCATAAGAATAACGAAGGATTATCGACATGATGCTGGAATATCACACGCTGTAACATTTTGCCATTAATACAAAGATGAATATCATACATCGGCTTGACAATCCTCCGAAACGTATAGCTTGAGTGCATAATTTATGCTCGCGTTTTTAATTGTTTATTTGTTTTTTTTTTGTTTTTTTGTTTTTTTTTTATTTTTAGAAAACTCACTGCTTGAAAGGTTGGATGCATATCACACTGAAGGACAAATTTTTTTATAAACTTACATAACTTTTTTTCATTTCTATCTTTCTCTTCCGCCCGCGTACTTGTTTTTATATCTACGTGTGTCGACTACACACGTAAAAAACATTCCAGTGCCAAAAAATATATAGATCAATTAGCATTTCGATTATTCATATTTTTTTATGAAAATTTTTCTTTTGCGTTTGTATTTGACGTAAAAAAAAACAAACTAAACAAAAAAAACAAAAAAAAAAAAAAAAAAATACAAAAAAATAAAGAAAAGAGAAAGAAAATAATTTTACAATCGTCTGTGTCATGCTCACGAACATACGTAACAAATGCGCTTTATCGTCATAAACTTTATTTTGTAAAGCCTTAAAGAGCTTTAGTTCTATGCTACCCCTATTATCAAAACATCCGAACCGACTTGGGCATTTGCTTGTGCTCTTTATGTCTTTCTACCCCTTCCCTTTCGCTCCTGGCCAAAATGCACATTACTTTTGCTCCTCGCTCTTCTCGTTCTCTCGATTTTGCGAAAATTCTTTCACTTTTTGCTTATCTTATTCGGTTCACATAAATTTCTTACATTACCATCCTCTGTTCTATGCATGCATATATGCTTATTTATATATATATTTGCACTGATGCGCTAACGTTATATAAAAAAAAAAAAAAAATAAAAAGAAAAAGAAAAGAAAAACAAGCTGTCTCCGCCTCCCTTTAAAAGAGGAATTAACGTTAACAAATGCATTCTTTCGTGCTCTTCAATAGCGTATTTCTACGAAGGGAAACTCGACAGTCTACATTGTCACTTTGATTATTGAGACGAGTGCGCGCGCCTTTGTACCTATATGTATACATCTGTTTGTACGTGTATTGGCTTGCGATTTCACGTGTGGGCGGGTATGTGATTACGTGTTTGTAGACGTGTAAGGGCACGGGTAGATGGTTGCGTGCGTGCATCTGGTGTACGTATGCGTGTGTAAACACATAGGAGCCAATAACAACAATGGTGTATATTCGAAGGCCCAGCTTCGTTGATAATTTAATCGTCGTTGACCTCGATGGGGATGCTTGTGGTAAAGGTCGGTGTCTCTAGTTCCTCGTGTTTCTTCATCTTCATACTCTACGGGCAAAAAATAGAAAATTGAAAAATGAGCATATGTTGCACTCGTATTACGTGATTAAAAGTGCCCAAGGATTTTAGCTCGAGAATTGCATCTATTTGTTTAAGTATATTCATAATTCTAAGGAGATAAATTAAACGTTCGTTAAACATTTATTATTATAAATTAAATATTTATCTCACATTTTAAACTCAATGTTCACAAATTAATACATTAATAATCAATGAATTCATATACCATAGGGCCGAATTTCACGAAACAACTTTGTAGTACAGCAACACACACACACACACGCACGCGCATATATATATATATATATATATATATATATATATATAACGTGTACCAGTGTATAATCGTTGCACAAGTAGATTAAGGACATCTTTAAAGGATATTGGAAAATAACATTATTATTGATGGATCGATTAAAAGTCTATACTATAATTGTACCATATGTATCGTAAATTTATTGGCCTTGGCGAATCAGAAGATCCACTCGGTTAGAAGTTAAATTTCCAGTCCTTCTACGAATTAGTGTACGAAAGAAGACACTATAGCAAGGAACAACGCGAAAAACAAAGAGCTCGGCCTTAAACTACCGTTATCGACTGGAAAAGGAAATACCACGGATAAGTCAAAACGTATGCCGTCGGTTGTGACACAACCATCAGGAATATCAGCCGAGCACCTAACGTCGAGGCTCAGCTTGTAGTGGTTGATGATGTCCTGGTCGGCGGGACAACTCTGCAGGAATGCGTCGAGCCTGTACATGTGGTGCATGTATCGCCAAAGGTGCACCATACTCTCGGGTATCTCGAAGTCCGCGAAGTATTTGCCGGCGACGCGGATGTGCTGGAGTCGGGGCATGAGCTCGCAGTCGAAGCAGCACATCGTGTCGCCCGTGAGGAAGCGCGTGCCCTTCCGCCCGAGATGCTCGTCGATCTTGCGCAGATGAGCCATGAGTGAAGACGACTTCGGGTCCTTGTCCTTGTCCTTAGCGTTCAGTAGCAGCAGCTTCAGTTTCTGGGAGAGAAAATTTTTCAAGGATGTATTAACGAGGACTCGCCTGATTATCAGCTTTGAGTATCAAAACTTGTCTAAAGTGTTTAGGACCGTTAATGAGCGGATTACCTCATTAACCCGATTAGGGTCGGTTATTGCCTCCAATAATATTAAATTACATTTTGATTATCTATTGTCGAGTTGCATGTGGAGTACGTTAATTGCCGACAAATAACTGCATTCATTTTTAGCGATCGCTTTCTAAAATTAAGTATTATTTCGATTCCTGACAGTCCAAGCAATGGCTTTTCATAAAATTATACATTGAATAAATTGTGATTAATTTTTGGGCACCTTAATCAACAAATGAAATTTAAGTGGGAACCTTTATACGGGCCGTAATTAATTGCAATTTTACAGGTTCTTTTTTTCTACTAAAAACATTACGATAATTATATTATATAATTAGTATTATTATTTATGTATTTATGTAAAATTAACAATTATGTAAGAGATGTAAAGTTAAGGTTATACTTCCACAAAATTTTAATTACTAAAAGGCTGTGGAAGACGAACGATGACATTTCTTAATTGCACACGCACTTCTACATAAAAGAAGCGATAACTCTTCATTATCTAAAATGTTGGAAAGTATTAGTCATGAAAAATCGATTGTTCTCAATTTTTCTTTGATTAATACGAAATTTGTCTCTTTGAATTTATTGATTTTAGTTAAAAATGTGGTAAAATAATAAATGTATTAAATTATAAAAACTACTATTAATGCAACATAATTAAAATAAACATCAAATTATAAAAATCTTAATATTTTCAAAATACTTGTGTACGTGTGCTATAATATTTCCACTTATATCGATGTAATTAGAAAAAATCATGATTTAATTGTTAAGTTTACTTTTACATAACATACTCATTAATAAACGAGAAGTTTTTTTTTTATTTCCCAAAAATTTAAGATTTTGTTTATTAATTTTATATTCGAAGCAAAAATGTATTTCTTTTAGATTGCAAATTTAATTTACCTCTTGATTTATGATTGTTTGAAACTAAATAAATTATAAACACCTATTTATGCTAATAAAAAAATATAATGTTCTTTACTATCAAGTATAAACAAATCATAAATAATCGAAATAATTACTTATACAGAACTGCTTAGATATGATATAAAATAGCCAATTGAACAGTTTCATTATAATATCTATTATTGCGAGGCAAACGATGTTTAATTCTTTCATTAAATAAGGGAAATATAGCCTAAAGATATGACTAGATGCAAACGATTTGTTTTGCGAATGTCTTCTGCTTCTTTTTAATTTATTTTTTCTTTTTCCTTAACAGTAATACGCATGCATTTTATCGATTGCTG
>JAPYYT010005911.1:0-11407 GCA_030522565.1 Ceratosolen corneri | reverse complement strand
AGATATTGTTTTCTATATTTTTATTTAATTAAATGAAAGTGATTCGTCAACATTGTCTTTTAATTTCGAAAATTCATTATGTAAACCATTTAAAAATAATAGAATAATAATTGTTAATCAAACTAATTCATAAATAAAAATATATATGCCATTTATACTTTGACATTATAATATTGAAAAAGCAAAAGTTGAATATTGAACTTATATAGTCACAGAGAATATAAGCAATTACTCTGCATGTTTAAAATTATATATTAAAACTAAATCATAAACTAATTGATTGTGTGAAATAGTTTATTCATTTTTTTGAATTATTAGTAATACATATTTGCTTATGAAATAATGTATTTTTTAGACGTTCATTGAAGCCAAATAAAAATATATAGATCCGTTTGTATATATGAAGTTTGGGAATACATATACATGAATGTTTAATTTTTCCATAAACTAAAGATGTTTTTACGTATAAATTATTATTTTTAAAGTGCGTTTTATAAATAAAACATTTCTTAAATATTTCTTTATTTATTACTATTTCTGTAGTAAAAATTGGTAAATATGATTTGCTTGATTTTTTTGATTAAATACAATGCTATTAAATACTATATGTTTTTATATCGAAAATTTTATCATTGTTTAATTTTTCACATAAATCGATTTATTATTGAAACTTGTAAGAACGACTAGATTGACAATTATTAGCATCAGGATTTATACATCAGATTTCACATTTATAAATTAATTAAGTATTCATTAGTAATATATATTATAAAATTTATAAATGCATTCAATCATTTGTTTGGAAATATTTTAATATTGACCTTACCCATTATATTTTACACCATCTTTTGCATTTCTTATTATGTATTTTCTAATCATGGTTTATCAATATATCACTTCTTTTATTTTGTGTATTTAGTCGTATGAATTTAAATCCACAGTTGAAGCTTGTTTATGTATAAGATCTATATAAGTCATATTTGACAAAATTTCATGCAAAATAACAAAAATAGTCAAAGGGTTTACAATCTTTCAACTTTGAAGATTAAAAGATTTTCTAATGCAGATTGTTGAAAATTATTTATTAATAACTTATTCATTACATGGATCAGTTAATTTATTAGGAATTTCATCAAATTATTTTAACTCATAAGAGGTAAAGTATTGATTATTTAATTAAAATATTCATATTAAATAGAACACTATAGTACATTTAAGTTTATAAGAATAAAAAATTTTATTTATAAACAGTATTTTACGTAATTGTATTAGATTTGAGCAGATAATTTATTTATATATACTAAAGCACAAGTAATGCATATCATTGTGTTACGAACGGCATATAACAATTGTTGGTATTTCGCCCAATATTAAAATTTACGATAGAATACACGTTCAAGTAGAATTAATTGTTTAGTTATTTATTTTAGACCAATAAAAATTTATGATAATATTAAGTAAGCTAGTAAGTGCCTTAGCTAATAGCTACTTAATCGTACATTTAATCTGGTTTATTGAATTATAATTAAATTTGCGATTTCTATCCGACTCGATTTTTATGCCGAGTTTTGTTGAAATAGTTAACATAAGTCGTGAACTAGATAAATTGTATTTAAAATTTTAATTTATTATTCAAGAAAATGGCTAATGAAATATTAGGTAATATTTTTCGTGTGCAAAATGATATGCGCATTATGAAAAGTTTGATTTTTACATACTATGTAGTAAAATAACAACGATCAGACGCATTATCTAGCTATATCTTATATAATTGGTGTTTAAAAAAAAAAAACTTTTGTTCTAAGCATATTTTTCAAAATATAATCTTTATCCAATATAACTATGATTTCGTTATTTCGTCATCACTATATGATCACTAGACTATTATTATGTAAAATTTACAGCAACTTTTATTATTAATCGCTTTAAATAAATGCCTTCATTATTGAACTCGATTTTCCTAATTATTACAATATACTTCTTAATTAATTTGGGATTTTTCTTTATTGTTACCTAAATCGCACCTGCAAATCTAAATACGCTTGGAAATTATTTTACAATCGGAGTGGCTTCGAGTTGGGAATAGAAATTCTTTGAAGTTCTTGGTAGGCAGCAGTAGAAGTACATAGTGAATCATACTAGACACACAATCAGTAGTACTCTTATCGACTTTTCTTATTTTAATGTTGTATCAAAGGAATTTACCATACTGATTATCAATAATTTACATTAACTTTATGCGTTTAAAATAATTCTTTTGTTAAAAATACAAAATATTTTGTGGTGTTCGAAAAATCATTCGAAAAGATACGATATTGAGTTGCGTGGTAGAGCGAATCACATTTCAAAATGGCTGAGGTGAATGTACGCCGCGTACATGTGCACTGACTTGTTTATTCGTTTGGGCGCATGCGTGATACTTTATTGGTAGGACACATGTTTCCAATTCTTCGGCTGTGTTATTTAAAAACATTATTTGTTTGGGGGTTCTTAGTTACTCATTTAACACAAGTTAACTGGCTGAGATTATTTTGCGATAATAAAATTACGTTGGACGTCATAAAATGGTTAGTCTGCATACATGATTTATTAGCTTAACTTTCTAAACTATTAACAATACGACATTTTAGAAATGTTTGTAAAATAAATTTTTTTTGTTTTATAAATTCATGTTTTTCCAGAGCGTCACACTGCATACCGATGTTGGAGATATAAAAATAGAATTATTCTGCGAATTGTGCCCAAAAGCGTGCGAGGTAATTATGTACGGACCACCGTTTTTTTACTTTTTAATATTTTAAAAGTAAATTACTCATAGTTTATGTTCGTCAAGATAAAAGAAAGAGATTTTAAAATTGCTTTACAAGCTAGACTGTAGCATCTTTAAAATCATGATTTCGTAAATACTTATATGGCTAGAAGGGAATTATACTTTTAGTAATTAATTATTCAATTGATCGGTAATGAATTGGTAAGAGAAAAGGTTAATTTAAAACTATGTATTACCACATTTATGATTTTGTATAAAAATTTGATGTAACTAAAATAAATGCAATAATTCAGTTTATTAATAAAATCATGATTATTTTTCAGAATTTTCTTGCACTTTGCGCTGTAGACTACTATAACAACTGTATATTTCATAGAAATATTAAAGGTTTTATAGTTCAAACTGGGGACCCATCTCAAACTGGCAAAGGTGGCACATCTATTTGGAATAGGAAATTCGAGGATGAATTTAAAGAAGAATTGAAACACAATGCACGAGGATTACTTTCAATGGCCAATAATGGACCAAATACAAATGGGAGTCAATTTTTTATCACATATGCTCCACAACCACATTTAGATTTAAAATATACGTTGTTTGGAAGGTAAAATTAAATATGTATTGAATTTAATGAATTTTAATGCATTTTCTTATTAAAAATTAATTTTTTAATATAAATTACTTTTATTGTTTAGAGTTATAGATGGCTTAGATACACTCGAGCAGTTAGAAAAGCTACCTGTTAATCCTAAAAATTACAAGCCGCTTACAGAAACTAGAATCAATAGTGTAACAATACATGCTAATCCTTTAGCTGGATAAAGTAATTTATAAATTAAAGCCTACAAAAATTATCCAAATTATGTAAAAATATTAGTATAATAAGAACTTTTAGAATTATTTATACATTTAAATATAATTATATAAAAATTTTAAATTCGTAGTTCTAGTATATCATCTGTAAAAATTAAACTAGTAGATTATGTATACAAATCTATTTTTACTTATTTAAACATATAAAATCACAGTTGCTCTTTATATAATAGCATATCAAATTTGTCATTAGATTAATAATAGTATTATGAAAATATTGTGAAATAAATAAATAAAACAGCTGTGCTAAATAATGATGAAAAGATTCATAATTTTAAATAATTTTATAATGCATAATTATTTAATAATCGATTATTTTTAGGGTCAAATGGGCTTTTCAAATATATTTCTGCTTGATACATTTGACCTAATACTTCAACTTCGTATTTACCGGATTTCAAAAATTTTGTTGTTACATTTTCGTTGCGAGGGTGCTTAATGTACCTAAAAATATTTACATTCATAAACACAAAATGAAATAATGTACAGAAATGTATACAAAATATTTTGCATTAAAAATTAATAATGAAATAAATGCTTACGCATGACCAATACTGTAACCAAAAGTGTGAGCATATTCAGCACGTCGTAAGTAACCAACGATTTCACCATTTCTATAAACTGTTTCTAACCCCCATATTGGAACTTGGCTATAGTTTTCCAACAGATAATCAGTTTAATATTATTTTCAAATAGATTTGTAAATTAATTCTTATAAATACTCACTGTTTGACGTGCAGTGTTACTAGTTTCCTTTTAACTCCATTTTTGCGTAAATTTTCCACTACATCACTACCTAAATATTTTCCATTTTTTCTACAAATAAATCCTAAATTTGCTTCAATTGGATTATCATCTGCTCTCAAATCAGCATTCCACAAATGGTATCCTTAAAATTTAAATCAATATTTCATTTATAATATGCTTTATAAATGCTACGTACATTTTTGCTTCCAATAAGCCATATCGAAAGCTGCGTACATTGTTTTAAATGGAAAAAAAGAAAAATTTTTACTATTACTTCACACCTTTTTCACAACTGAGACTGTATAAAGCTCTATAGCCAGCCAATTTCACATGGTACGGCTTTCCACATTGTAAAATTTCTTGATATATTGCCTTGCAAGATTGCAATGGAATGTGTAATTCGTAACCGAGCTCACCAACAAAACTAATTCGAAATATTCTGACAAGCTTCCCTCTAATCTTCGCTAATCTCGATGTTAAAAATGGAAGTTCTGAATCAGCAATATCCTCGTCGAGTATATTTTGTAATATTTTTTGACTGTAATACAGAGGTTTAAATATATTCATAAATTTGTGGAATGCATGAGTATATATATTGATAAATTGCACTTTTTACCTATTTGGACCTTGGAGAGACAAAATTCCTATTTGGTCAGTTGCATCGTGTAAACTGACATTGAAACTGTTCTCTGCAATAGCTCTGTTAATGTGAGCCCACGTATGATATGATGATGTACTTCCAGAGACTAAATTATTTCAACATTTAATATCGTACATTTTGTTTTATTAAACTTTATGTGTGAAATACAATATTTGAAATCGAGTAAATTTTGAAAATCGTTAGTAATTTATAAAGATTTATACTAAACGGATATATTATCAATTGGTAAAATTTAAAATGAAGTCATGTATATTATAAAAAAAAAATTTAATAACAAATATATAGATTCATAACTATTTGAAACATGCGATGGTGTGATGCAAATTTCAAAGAATGCTTTTAAACATATTGAATATATATGAAAAATATAAAACACGTATAAAAAAATATATGACATATAAAAACATGGAAAACAGTACCTATGTACAAGGCTTTTCCTTTGAAAATGGGATCGACTACGCCACTGGAGCCGGGCAATATCCAGGTAATTGTCAAATCTGCTTCGGTACCTCCGTGTTTATTTAGTGCGCACGTATAAACGGTTTTGTCTATATTCGAATTGGTTTTTGCGGTAAAAAGAAAATTTGCAGCTTTTTGAACGTCTGGGCCACAAAGATAAAATTTTCCAAAACACGACATATCAAATAAAGCCGCATTATTTCTGCAAGCATAAGCTTCATCTTTTATCTGTTATTAAAGAAGATCGTTAAAACATTGAATTGTCCTACGCTTACATTCACACGAGAACAAAGAAATAAATATCATAGTCTTTTTAGTTTATAATGATAATTAACGTTTAAAGGATAATGAGCCAATTAAAGAAGTTTAGACTTCATTAGAATTTCAATTTGACAATATACGATTAGCAAGTTAAGTATATAATAAAAAACATACGCACACTAATGTGTATGCATGGTATAATGTATGCGTATGTATGTATTCACTGTCTGTACAATTATTTCACTAATTAAGTTAGACCGATAATTTTATGACTTTAAATAACAATGCAATTTACTAAACACATATGAACTAAAAAAATCTTGTATTTATATATTATTATATATTTTAATCAATGCTTAAAACAGCATTGGTCGATACTTTAAAATCTACCATCGAAGCTATTATTTGTGGCATTATTTAAGAAATTTGGGATTTTAAAATGACTTCATCTTACGTTTGTATGATGAACAGGAAAATTAAAGGTATGATCTTGCGCTAGAACTTCTTCGTACTTGTGTTTCTCATTTTTCGACGTCCCATAATTTCCATAATAATCGTAGGGTAGAATCGGAGCTGTGCCTTCCTTCAGGTACCACGCAGGTCTCTCCCACCCCTGCCGCTGTTCCATCACGGCCCCTTCTTTGACCATTATCTGAAATATTTTTGTTCTGTTGCTTTTTAGCTCCTCTTAAAATTTGTTTCTATTTTCAAAAGATGGGATCGCTTACTTCGTGAAGTGGGCTGGTTTTGAAATTTCTTCCGCTTAATGGTTGATCATACGGAAAAACTATCGAGTAATTTTTGATGTAAGCTTCGTGAGTCCTTTCGTTCGCCCAGACTATATCGTTTGTTTGCTCGGGTGTGAATCTTAAATTGATCGCAGAGCAATAAAGTAACATTTATCGAACAAATGCTGAGGATGAAATTTTTTATTTAAAGTATAATACAACAAAGCTGTAAACCAGAAACAAATTATAAAACGACAAAATTGCCGAGACTTTATTAATTTCAAATATTTCAATAAACAGTATTATCGTTCAATATATATATATATATATATATATATATATATATATATAATAGAGTAATAACTTTAACACGTATGCTTTAAAGGGTCGAAAATTAAAATTTTACGATTCTCCACCAATTTAATTTCGTAAAATTCTTTTACTAATGAGTTTTCGACATTTCAACAGTTATGCTTCTTTCTGTTGAGACAGCAAATATCAAATTTACGCTTCTAAATATAAAATCTTATAATAGAATGAAAAAAATCGATCGAGATAATGATCGATATGATTACAACAAAATTAATACAATCAGGAAGCAAGTATAAGTCTTCCTCGCTAAGCTTACAAAAAGTCACGACAAAAAATCACGATAAAAAGTTTCCAAGGCCTCGAATGGCTTACCTCCTGATATCGTGGGAGAACATGTGCTTCCGGGGTCTACCGTTGACAATCCAGTCGGCGATTTGCTGAGCGCACCCCCCGCTGTACATCATGCCCGCACTATTGTATCCGCAGGAGTAAAAGAAGCCGTCGCAACGTGGATCCTCGCCTAAAGAATCACAATACTCAGTACTCGATTGACTGTCCGCCGGACTCATTCACTCACACGACTCACCCATAATCGGCTTATGATCGGGCGTGAAACTCTCCGGACCGCATACCGTCGACCTTATCCCCGTCGTCGCGAGCTCGGGCACCAGCTTCACCATTGCCTCCAGGTGCGCATTGAACACGTTCCAGTCAAGTTCGTAGAGGCCGAACGCAAAGTCCTGCGGCACCTGGTGCACACAATCGCTAATTTATTTTCGACACTTATTTCTCTAGGCTTTTCTTAATTTTAGGACATTAGAAGCTACGAAAAGATTGCTGAAAATTTCCTGAAAAATGCTTCACTTTCGTTATTATTTCGTTATTATACAATTAGGTTAATTTATTTTGGATTTATTTATTTATGTTTTACATGTATCTCGCTCATTAGTCTCTTATTGTATATAATAATATAATTAATTAATGTATTGGCTGTTAATTATTTAAGTTATTTTTAAGTAGCTTCATTTAAGAAATGAACGTGAATAATAATTCCTGAAATTTTTGTAATATGACTGAAACATTTATCACACTCTTACATGTATATTATTTGTAATAATATTACAGCAGCTATAATTATACCTGAGTGCTAATTTGATTACGATTTTTTCTATTTCTCAACTTACAAATATCGAAAGTAAGCGTTAAGTTGGCATTCTCGTAAAAGTATACTCTCGTCAAAAAAAATAATGAATTTTTATTTAAGTATTGTTCGATATTCCGTTCGACTTCGAAACTCTTGCAGTTATATCTTTCTGTTTAGAAACTCTTCATATATTGCTTGTATATTATGATTGATAAAAATGTGTAAATAGTAACTCTTGTTAAACTTACACTTAGATTTAGTCTTTGAATGTCCTTCCTTCCGTTTCTAACTGTTCTCATGAAACAGAAAATTCAATACGGAATTTACCAATCGCAAGCAATAGAAAACTAATAAATACCTGACTCTTACACCTCCCAAGGAAAGATGAGGAGGGGCATGTTACAAAATTAAACCGCATGGAGAGTGCGGACTGAGTTACTTCTAGCAGCTAATACATTATTTTCAACCATATCAATATATTCTATTACGTACCTTCGGTTACCACATAAAGGTGTTGTACATTGAGTTCTGTCATTATCCTGATATTCATGTATTAAATATGAATGATAATTATTCTATTTAGTACTTCGCTTATACAAAGGTGTTGTACGTTGATTTCGGTTATTATTTTGATATTCATACCGTAAGTATAAATGATTTTCCGCACGTTTAAATTATAACTAATCACCATAGTACTTATACATCGACTTGGGTCATACCTCGATATTCACATATTAAGTGAGAATGATCTTAATATTCTTAATATTCTTAATAGTCTTAATACATCGACTGCAGTCATCTATCTAGATATTCATATAAAGTATGAATGATATTTAAAGCAATTAGCTTTCAACTAATTGCTACGCTATTAACGGAAGTAATATTAACTGATTGCTATATTAAATAAGAACTAATTCAATTTATAATAACATCGACGCGGTGTAAAATTTACAACCGATCACCGCAACGTACAAATTTATTATCTTTACTTTGACCACATTAAATATAAATCATAATTAATTTCAAGACTTTAATTTATAATTTATAACTGCTTTCAACTAAGATATTAAATCTTTTAATCAATTTAAATTCAACTCAGTATCAACATTATACTCTCCATATTATCACCAATAAACAATATTACCGCAAATAAAACAGTTCGGAGACTTTCTTTTAATACCTATTTCTATCCTCCCCCCCTTACACTATTTGCCTCACCCCATTCGCGCTTTGGTGAGAGATTTACACTCGAGATAATTCCCGAATAAGTATTCATTTTTAATTTTTAACTTGACTACGTGTCCTTGAACGAGGAGTTAAACATATTGCATTTAATAACAGTCACATCGCACAAAATGAAAAAGCAACGAACAGTAGTCTTATAAAATATACCTAATCATCGAATTATTGAATATATCGCGCTAACATAACCCAACTATCGTCCGATCTAATAAAAAAATATAATCGCATTTTATTTTAAAACACGCTTCTTTAATACTAACTACATCTTCAAATTGTTGCTCCCTTAAATTTAAAAGTAATTTCTAGGACCATATTTTTAGAATAGTATTTGAGTAATTAGCTAAAATCTCCGCCCTTAGTCAATTTATCAGCTCCGTAAACAGAATGGCCGAACTCACGCAGCGCAAAATAATGGGATTGGTTTCGTATCCTCCGATACTGAGCGACTCCCCCTGGACTTTGAAATAGATCTTGAAATCATGATCGCGTATATTGGGCGTCCCCCTGACGTTCTTCATGGGCTCGGTGACGATGTACGCGTGTTTAATAGGAGTCAGTGGGATGTCCAACTTCACCATCCTCGCGATGCTCCTGGACCAGGCACCGCAGGCATTTAGTACGCAGTTCGTTCGGATTGTACCGTGGTCGGTCTCTACCCCGGTTATCTGTTTCCAGCCAAAGGTTTTCCGATTCGTCAAGATCCGCGTCACCGGGCAGTTCTCGATCACCTGCACACGTGTGTCCAGCCATTAGACTCCCTCTTCCCACTGGCGACGCGTGAGCTTGCTTCTCTATTTAATTATCATTATCAAAAGCCAATGAAAATAATGGCAACCCTTTCGTGTGAAGGCTAATACACTTTTACCAGCTGAAATAATCGTAGCAGGCGTCTCATTGGCCTGCAACGGAATATTAGTGGAAATCCGTCCTCGATTCACTTCTCAATATTGACAAGTAATGCATCGAAATGCACATCCAATAATTATCAATTCGCGAGGATGAATCTAACGCGAATTCGTACCTGAGCGCCAAGCTTAGCGGAACACTTGGTGAGGGCGGCAACCATTGTCGTTGGGTCGATGGATCCATCCTTGGGGGAGAATATCGCCCCCTGGAAAGCCCTAGGGTTCAGCAAGGGAAAGAGCTCGCGGGCGTCCTTGGGTCCAAGGATTTTCGCGCCGACCCCAAAGACCTTGCCCATGTCGACGAGTCGCTTGTACTCATCCATGCGTGTCGCGCTATGGGCGATGAAGAGGCCACCGTTATTGGTCCAGCCGGCGCTCGAGCCCGTCTCCCGTTCGAGCTCCTCGAGCGTCTCCTGGGTGGCACGCAGAAGTTCGATCTCGGTCTCGCAGGGGCGCAGGCTCCAGACGATGCCGGCCGTGTGCCAGGTCGTGCCCGCGGTCAGCTTTGAGCGCTCGAGGAGGACCGCTCGGAGGCCTCGCTTCGCCAGCTGGTAAAGAGCGTTGCTCCCGGCGATGCCTCCACCTGCGTAGACATGTCTCTTTGTACAAGACACGGTAGTGGTATTCGTATATCACGCGTCATTTATGCAGAGGGTGTATTGGCATAAAGAGTGCCGACAAGGAATTACTGTATTGATATATTCATAAGCTTGGCTTTGTAAATAGTATTTAGCCGATATGCGAATTGTCCATCGATTACATTGCAACCGATTTGACGAATGACGGACTGTTAATTTTGCCTGTAAAGCTTCAATATAGATTTTGCGTTTAACATTTGGAACGAGGATATTTTAGCACTGGCACGCTTTACATTCAAATGTACGGCAAATTCAAAATGATTTCTACTGAATTCTATAAGTTAGCTTTTAATGGTCCATTTTTATATACTTTTAAAAATACTTGAAGGAATTCTTATGTATAAACTGTATATAACAATTATTTACCAATCCAGAATCATGATAATCGGGGCCAATTCTACCCTATATGCCACCCCTTCGCAATATTACAATCTTACATAATAATATGTTGCTTTCAATTATAATGATCACGCAATTTCGCCATTTTTAATGTTAAACTTATTTTCATTTGATAATTGACTCGCCTATTATAACGACTTCGGCAGATTCTGGTAATGTGATCGCTGTTGACAAAGGAGCTTCGTTTGAATTTTCGACGGCGATCGATCTTCCATGCACAAGGCCATCATTCCATCTTGTCAACTGAAAATTCCAAACGTACTTTTTT
>JAPYYT010005904.1:0-17815 GCA_030522565.1 Ceratosolen corneri | reverse complement strand
CACTTGAAACTTGCACCGCAAAGAGGTTTGTCACATCCAACTCAGTGTAAACGGGGCTAGGCGGCGCGGCGGATTTTCGAATGCAATTGAATCTCCGTTTAAGCGTTACAGCCATTTATCATTAACACACACATACACAAAGCATCCTCAAACACATTGCCAGTCGAGAGAGCAATTATAAATAAATAAATAGAAAAAGCACACACACCTGTTTAAAGTCAATTAATCCTATCGCCAACATCACTCCTATTATATCCCCACACCTTAATATCAGGGAGTGCATACAGTCATACAAGGTAAAACCTCTATCAATTGGCCGTCGGAACAGGTAAAGCTGAGCCCACGAGAGCTGGATAGACGGTACCTCAACAGTATTACTTGCAGACAAGATTGAAACATGTGTGGTGGCTACCAGCATTCAATTGACATCTGTATCAAGGATAACTGCAAGTAAGCATGAGAGGTGTGACCCACGGAAGATGCTGTTAAAGTTTAACTCATCATTTGACCGGCGTATGTACTTGCATCAGCTTCGACACCTGATACAGCAAACAGACACAACGAGTCGTAGGTAACACCTTGTTAAATCAGACAACTAATACAATTATTTCAAGCTCCGCCATATTCAATTTACACTTGAATATTGTGGCTGCGCGGGCGAGAACGACATAAAAAATACTAATTACGGAAAGGAATATAATTAATTAAAATCACTTCAAAACCCGCGGTATTCATTTTATGTCTGAATATCACGATATTACGGGAACTACAATTCAAGATGAAGACAACAATATATTTTACTATATCGGATAGAGACAGAATTATATTAATACATTTTAAATAAAAACAGTTTTATTAAAGCTTGGGGAGAATTTACTCTTGGGTTGATATCTTAATCTTTTAATCTTTTAATATCTCTTAAACTTCTTAGGAGTATTATAATTTCAACAGTATTTTTTAAAATAAAAATAAAATAATGTATAAATAAATAAAAGTAACAAAAATATTAGTTTATAGATTATAACTAGATAAGCTACTTCAATAAATTGTTAAAGGAATAGTAAATAACCGCATGACATATACATAAATATATTCTGATTTCCATTCTCAATTATTTAACATGATGTTTCATCAGGAAATCAAGTGCACTTATAAAATAACATTTATACAAGCTTAGACATGGTTAACAGAATTAAATATATATATATATATATATATATATATATATATATATATAGATTCATGTGTATATGTATACATCGCGAGTGGTAACTTATTCGGATAAATTTCTAGCGATCGGCAGGAGATATGCTTTGAGGACGGTTTGCAGCAGACGTCGAAGGAGGGGAAATGAAAAGTGAAAGTAAACCAAAGCATTGTTTAGGAAGTCTTAGCGGATTCAACAGTGGCTCTCACACTGTTCGAATATCATATTGTGCAAGAAACAATAATGCTCGCTCAACTTCATTACACTGTAACCTGAACATGAATTATTTAGTTGAAAATGCATTAAAGCTTCCAATCACTTACGCATTGTCTAGAGTATTGAGAACAATTAACTACTTTTTCGTTTAAGTTCAGTTTTCGGGAATTAATAACATTTTTTTTATACTAAATTATTCTATTAATATTTTTTAAGTCGACATCTTATTTTTCAGTTTATTTTTTTAGGCACATGCATAATTTATTATGCATAATATTTCATTAAATTAAATTAAATATAATTTTTACATATTGACTCAAATAATAAAAATATCTCAAATGATATTTGTAGATATTAGAAAGTCAATTTAACTAAATTACAAATAAAAAACAACTTTTTAAAATAATTTTTAATATAATTCATACTGCTCATTTGTTATAAGAGGACAAAATATGAATTAAAACATGATAGTATATGTTTAACCTATATCTTGAAGGTTATGTATACTAAAAGCAGATGACCAATACTTGCCCAACTAATCTATAATCAATGTTAACCTATTTTCATTGCTACATCTGCATACATGTGCGATTATTCTTTGATTTTAAACGATAATGTATTTATTATACCAATAAGTTAAAGATTCTATATCTAATTATTAAACATATCCTTTATGAAATATACATATTTTAATTTTTATTTTACTAATATACATTATATATTATTAATGCAAATACATTAATTCATATGTAATAAAACATTTATTATATATACCTTTGTAAAAAAATTAAAATAATTGTTATTTATATGTATAATATAAAAATTTAAAAATCAATAAAAATAAAATATAAATATTTATACATATAAAAATTTATAAATATTTATACATATAAAAATTTATAAATATTTATACATATAAAAATTTATAAATATTTATACATATAAAAATTTATAAATATATAATTAAATATTTTATTATAATTTTTTAAATTCGTATTCTTATTATCTTATCAATTTTATGTATTTTTTACTTAATAATATTAAAAATAAATGATATAGATTTTATAAATGTTAACGTAATTTTTCAAGAAAAAAATTAGAATATTTAAAAATGCAACAACTTTTTTAAATTTTGTATTGAAATAAATAATATATATTTATAATTTTAATTTATTGTAGAAAAATTTTTTTTAAAAACTCAAAAAAAGTTTAAAAATACATAATTTTTTACCTGAAACAAAACATAATTTGATGTAAATATAATAATATTTATGTACAGTTAAATTTTTGATAATTATAATCATTATAATAATCAGTTCATATATAATAATTATCGATTTATTTGAATTTTGTGTATTGATTTATATTTATTATAATAGAATTGACTAATTGATAAAAAAGAAATTAAGTTTTCTTTTTAAGTATTTTAGGTAAATATTTAAGTAACATCAAAAAATAAAAAATTAATAAGTCTTAAACATTTCTTAAATATTTTTTAGTAAAATAAAATTTAATTAATAAGATGAATCTCATATTCAATATTATTACATAAAAATCTCAATATCATCTGAAATATGATTATATAAACTCATTAGACACTTACCGATATAATGTATTATTATTTATTTAATATTATTAATATTATTCAAATAATTCAACTTAAAATGTTTTCAAAGTTATAAATATAATATATAATTCTAAATACTTATCTGTCTAATCGGTTATAATTTTTCAAAATGGATTTAGTTCAAAGTAGATTATTCAAATTTATTTAGCATTAGGTATTTAAATAGGAATATATATTATTCTGGATAATATAAAAAATATACATTTTAATGAATATTCATTTATTTGCATAAGAAAGTAGAAGCAAATGCTAAAAAGTATGACGTGTGTTATGAAAGAAGATAAGCTTAAGGTTGAAAATATAAAAATGAATAATTTTTATTTTTATATGCATTTTCAACACATTAGTTATAATATTTATATTGAAACCGAGACAAAAGTCAAGCTTCGCCCAGACGGTGAGCATCTACTTAGCCCGCGGTTGACTCCTTCCCATACTGGACGGGCTTCCAGGTGGAGCGCAGAAGAGAACCACGCAAAAGAAGCAAGTATCAACACGGTTTCACGTGCTCGCGTGCTACATGTACAATTGAGCCCAGCACCGCGTATCTCGGAAAGCATTTCCCATAAACTTGATTATCACGCTACGGCTCATCGACGCGCAAATGCATGTAGTTCAAAGCACGGTGGCCAAAAACCCATATAAGACCACGCGGCGCATCGTCTACGCGTAATTCATAATTATTGCTAGATCATCGCCGTTCTATTTCGGACAATATATACACAGTTGAGCTCATGCACCATTAAAGATAATAAATCCACCCGCGAGCAAGTCCGAAAGTGCGAGACGATATTATAACATAAAACCATGTGTAACGTGTAAGCGCGGCAATCACACAGTGCATAATCAATACGCGCTTCGCGTCTTGTGAAGGTGCGGCTCTTCACATTATTATATAGACAAGATTATTATTAATCGTATCAAGCCTTGAATTCGGTTACTATTATTGTTATTAGATCAATAAAGACAACTTTCTTTACAAATGCCTATTTTGCCTACGATTTTTTATCCCTGCTATCTCAACCTTTCACTATCTGCTTCTCCCTCACACCACCACTGGGGAGAATTCATACTCGGGTTCGCATCCGAACAGCATGGATGCATTCAACTCAAGAAAAGCCATAATATTATATTTTTTATGAATCATTATTTTATTCATTATTATCAACAAGACAATTTAAAGTTATATAGTTTCTATCTATATTATCAATGAAGGCAATTAGCAAATATATTTTATATTAATTTTATCAATAAAAGCAATTTACATTCTCTGCTACCGCTCCCCTTTCACTATCTGCCTCTCTACCCTGTCATCTTGGGGAGAGCTCACACTCGGGTTAAATCACGAACAATATTAATCTTAAATTTTTTAGATAACAATATGTTTATAATATAATTTGTTATATTTACAATATATTTACAATATATTTATAATATAATTTGCATTAACGAATAAACGTATTCTTATTATCGTTAGATGGAGAGTTAGGGGATGGATGGATAGATAATAAAATAAACGGATAGATAAATCAAATAGATAGACGAATAATAGGCGGACAGAGTGAGAGAGAGAGATAGGATATGAAATTACTAATCTATATAATTACGAATGAAAAATTTTTCAACGAAGTTGTTATTGTTTTGTAGTTGTAAGTTTTGTAGTTGAAAATTTTTGATAATGATATTAAAATATGATCAAAATAATTTAGTACTTATTAAAAAAGATTGTTCTTTAATCAACAACATTCATATAATGCAAATATTTATCATACAAAAATTAAGTCTGATTAATTTTATTTTCAGAATTAATTTTGTTTTATTTTGTATTTAGATTTCTAATGTAAAATTATTTTTATATTTTAATTTTATATTGCAAATATTGGATTTCTATTGCAATATTATTTTAATCTTATATTGTTGAAAGTATTCGTATTTTAAACAGAAAATAGATTAGTTAACGTACTATTGTATATTCCAGATATTACGGAAGGTTACAATAATTCAATTAATTAGATATAATTTTATGAATAAATGAAAAAATTGTATATGAAAACATATAAAATTAAAAAATTATATATAACGTGATTTAATATAAATGAAATTTACAAAGATGAAATTATTAATATGCAAGATTTTTTCATTTTATAAGTTTATAAGTATTTATAAGTAATGTATATAAACTAAATAATTATATAAACATTATTTATTTATATAACTTTAATCGACCATTTTTATTACATAATAAGTAAATAATTATAATATGAAACAATAAATAAACGCTTTTTATTTTATAGTATTTTTTAAATTTTGTTTAAAAATTATAACATAAAACACAAATCATGATTATAATAAAAAACATGCTTATACTTTTGTAGAGAACATTATTATAATTGCTATGTTAGCATCTACATTTACTTCATTAAAAAGTATCTGAAAATAATTTTCGTTCATTTCGGAAAAAACTAAAAGAAAAAAATTAATAGAAAAAAAGTAAAGACGTATTATCTTCATATTACTATAATTTAAAATTTTAAATAAAAAATATTTTACTTAATAATTGATTTTAAACTATTTTCTGTAAGCCCTTAACTACTTTTTAATTGAAAAAAATCAGTCAATGAAAATTTTCGTTTTTAATATAGAATAATAAGATTTCTGAATTATATTATTAAATTTTACATATTTACAATATGTTGTAATTGCAAGGAAGAAAAGAATAAAAGTTATAAAGATTCAATTTAATTTGCTGTTTTTATATTATATCAATTTGTTATTATAGTGAAATATATAAACTAATATTGATATTCTGAAATAATAAAATATGTAGTTCAAATATGAGCTATTTTTATTTGTATATTTGAATAATGCTGAATTTATAAAATATGAAATAAAAAAGGATATCTTTATTTTTTCGATAATAACAAAAGTATTATTCTTTCATATTGTATATAATAACATAATTGAATAAATAACATAATTATCCAAATATTATCCAAATAATTATCCAAAATATCAAAATGGATTGTTCGAATAATTTTTAAAATCAATTAACAGATTATATATTAAAATATAATATATAAATAAATTCAACTAATTAAGCTTATAATAATTGTATGAATTATAATAATATAGATATGGCATATTTTAATTACATTTTATCTTTTTTTCTTCTTTTCCCTTTTGTTTTAAGATATTCTTGAAAATGAAGGAATATTAACTAGATTTTTGTAACTTATTTTGTCATACGTTCGCGTATAAGGAATCGATGATGCTCTTCCTGCATTCTAAAAATTTCCGTGTTTAGTTTTTATTTATTTTTTATTTTTTTATAATTTAATTATAATATACTCTGCATTCCAAATTTAACTCTTCTAGCTATATATACTTCGTTTATAAGTGGTCCTCTCTGGTTGTCTACCTGCTTAGTCGGCTCTGCCAGTCCCTTGATTTTCTCACATTAAATTAAAAAATATTTTTTCGTTATATTATGTAATTCATCTAAACAAATAAACTATATATCTTTTGTCTTTCTATTAAAATACAATATTATTTTATAATTTGGTATTTTGATATTTTTAATTATAGTTTGTTTCATCCTTTACTTGAAAAATTAATATTGTTCTTATTCTAATTATAGAATTAATAAAAGTTATAATATTAAATTAGTTTTATAATTAAGAAATTAATTAGATTTTAATTTTCGAGATAAAAGCAAATTCAATAAATTTATAAGTATATGAATTTTTTTTCAATTTATTTAATTATTTAGTATACATATTTTAGTTTATATATTATATATAATATACGTAAATAATATAAGTAAATATTATAGTAAATATAAGTAAATAAAATATTGTAATATAATATAAATAAATATTTATAACTTAATTAATTTAGATATGTATTACCAATAATATATTCACAAAATCTTGAAAATAATTTGATAAAGAAAAATAATCGCATTTCATTATTTTTACATAATTTATTTACTTCTTAATGATTGAATTATTTTTTATATATTTTTGTATTTTATAAAATATATGTAAATATAATATTTCTTTTTATAACTAGTTTTAGAATACGTGTTACGTAATATTTATAAAATTGAATTTTTATACATTATAACAAACACTTAATAAAGAAAATAGAATATTTTTAAAATTAAAATTAATATTTTTAACAAGATAGATTTAAAGCCTTGTCTGTATAATTCTATTATAATTGTTATTTATAATTATTATTAATAATCAATAATATTGTATGATATATTATGACAATATTATTATATATATATTAGATATAAAAATATTATATATAGTATTGTTTGTTAAATAGATACGATATAAGATTTTGATGGGTATACGATTACAGAATGTGAGGGTCAACGACCAGTTGTGCTTGGTCAGCTAGGAATTTGGTGCAGGTGAAAAGGTGTCCCCTTCGATCCACAAGAGCGTTGTGCCGCACATCCCCTCTCCCATTCTTGAAAAACTCCAACGTTCCT
Source organism: Ceratosolen corneri (assembly GCA_030522565.1). Classification (NCBI taxonomy): domain Eukaryota; kingdom Metazoa; phylum Arthropoda; class Insecta; order Hymenoptera; family Agaonidae; genus Ceratosolen; species Ceratosolen corneri. Next base: position 10,261 of record JAPYYT010005904.1, on the reverse strand, counting down.
TTCTATTATTTTTTTATTCTTTTATAGAGGGTTTACATGTACCTACAGCTCAATTATTCATCGTTTCGAACTCTTGAAGCTATCAACTTAAGAGCTGCGGTGTTAAGACAAAAAGTGCCTAGTTGCACTTTTACGATGTGCTACGTTTCCAGTTTAAGTTTTAAGTTAAGTTTTTTGTATTACATGCATTTTTTTAAATAGTCGACGCTTCTATGAAGTTTCATTGTATATTAGCGTAACAATCTGTCATTATTTATTTTTCTCCATTTATATTTTTCAGGGTGATATAGTGCATTTTTAAAGCTATCGTCTTTTTAAGCTTTTGTTCAAATATATTGTAGAAACTTATTGTATTATTCTCATTACAATAAACTATTTATGTAAATAGAGCACACTAAAATAAAAAAACAAAACGCTAGTAAATATTGAATATTGTATTAAGACATTCGTTTTGTAAATAAAATTCCATATTGTATTTTTATTTTCACTCGAGATATTTTATCATAAACACAAAAGTGTTTAATATTATCCTTTAGGAAGTATGAAATATTTCACTAATTGAATAAAAAGTCTTAACGTAATATTTTTATTTTGGATCATCTTTAATATGTATCATAAAAAGTGTATTTTGTATAGTACATTGTATATATATATATATATATATATATATATAGAATATAGTTTTTATTATTAAATTTAATAAATTTATTTAATCTAATTTGATACGATACTAGTTTGTAATATTAAAAGAAATATTAAAGTAATTGATTAAGAAATAAATATTTCAAATCGGATGAGACTTTAATATCATTATTAATGTCATAAAAATGTATTTTGTATTTTACTACATGCATATACAATAAATAAATATGTATTTATATTTAATGATTCATTACTTAGAATTTTGTATTATTTAATTTTTTTAATTTCGAGTTAAAAACATTATTCTATATATTATATATTAGAATCTATAATAATAGTTACAGATTCTACCATTAAATTTTGTTTTTCACTTTTATTTACAATGAAAAAAAATAAATTATGACTTATAATTCATTGATATTTACTTATTTATCTTTAAGTATATATATAAATCTTTACAAAACCTAAATTTCGATAAACAAATATATTTGTAACTATAATTTTATTATTATTACAACTATTTAAATTTTTTTAAAAGTATTCAATAAATTATACGAATCAAGTTACTGGATTGGTATTTATTTATTAAGTTCGTATTTCAAAATTATTTATCTGTATAACTATAGACTTTTTCAAGCGACAAAAAAATATCATATAATTTTCAAGTTAATTTTTTTATTCTTGATGTTAAATACAAATTTAAGAAAAATAAAAATGTTTTATAAGAAAAATTAACAATGATAATTGCATCTGATTATAATGTTTAATTTTTATAGCAAGGGTAAGAACAAGTGACCTGATGATAAGTAGTTGGTAAATAGTAGACAATTTTTTTGAGTATACAAAGAACAAAATGAAAATAGTGTAAAATAGCAAGAAAGAGAAAAGCAACGAGATAGAGCAAGAAGAGACAAAAAGAAAATGAAAAAATATCAGATTAAATATTTTAAATATAATATCAATATATATCTTTTTTTTCAAAAATTCGTTCTTTATTTTAATTATATAGTTTTAAATTATTGAATACAATAAAAATTATTTGATTAATAAAAAAGTTAATATTATTATTCTAATTTAATTACCTGATAAAATAAAAATTTAACAGTGTCATTACAGTGGTAATAAATATTAATAGTAAGGCATAATTGATTTTACAAATTTGTTGCTGTAATACTCAAATAGTACATAATATATAATTCGATAAAAATTAAATAAATCTCTTCATCTAACAGTGAATAAAATTACCAAATTTAAATATCTTCGGAACAACCATTCATCGTTATGTCAAAGATTTCAATGAATTATTATAAATAAATACATGAATGGAATTATAGGTAATAAGAGATGGCACAATGTATTGCTGATGTAGAGGAACAACGAACGCTATGATTTCGCAATCGATGTCAGTAACCTGTAATTTTATAGTCATATTAATTGTTTAATTTTTTGTCGTACTCTAATTATAAAGTATTTTCAACACCGATGGCAATAATTTATTAAAAATAAAAAATTGAAAATAAAAATAAATGTAGAAAATTAATGTAGAAAATTTTAAAAATATATTTACTCATTTCATATTTTTAATTGATTATATATTTTAAACATAATAAATGAATAATGTGTGTAATTTAAATGTGTAATTTAAACATAATAACTGAATAAAATGAAATATTAAAAATAAGTTATTACATATGTTAAAATTCTATACAGTAAAAATTTCTGCAAATATAACATTTGTAATTTTGGATTTTATAAATCTTATACTTATAAAAATTACGCAATTAATAAAAAAATTATAAAACGTTTAAAACAAATTATTTGAATGTTATGTAGTCTTATAAAGATTTATAACATAAATTGATAAATTTTCTAAAAATAAAAATAAAAAGCTTTCAATGTACATTTGACTAATTTATTGCCAATGTTGTATTGATTGAGTAAAAGGGGCAATTGAAATTACATTCAAACGAGTAACTTGTAAATATATGAAAGAAACTTTGAACTGTGACGAAGTAACAGGCAAATTGTACTTTTGTGATTGCAATTTTGCGATCAATAAAGTTATATGTAAAAGAAAGTTCTTTATTTGTTTTATTTCTAATATGAGTTTTCAAGGAGTCATATACACTCGTAAAAGCTGAATTTACCATTCTTGCAACGTAATCGAAATTTTTAATTGACTTACAAGCAACTATCTAAAATTAGTATAACACCTATAAACTTTTTGATCTTCCATTATCATCGACAGTAAAATAAACAAACGCGTTGTACAATTGTATATTGTGGTTCAAGGCAAAAATTTCTTGGCTTTCGCATGTTTCATTAACTATAACATTCGAAATAGTTAATTATTTAAATTATTTTTAATAGATACGTTTTTTGTAAATATTAGAACAAAAATTATTAATTTTTATCACATTTTTAAGATTTTTTATAAACCACCTTTATTCTCAACTCTCTTTTTATAGTTAGTTTGAATCACAGAATTCTTCTTCCTATGTAAGGTTTTACTAGAGACATTATCATATTATAACCATATCGATATATTTATAAATATAATAAAAGTAATTTTGACAATGAAAAATGTATATTTTTGAAACGTACAATATGAAAATTCAATTTTCATATATTTCAATACTTTATAAATAACATTAGTATAAATAGTCTTCATTGAGAAGATACAAAGAATATTTCATATTCAATATGAAAATTGTAAAATATGTTTATTTGTAACATATTTTATTTGAACACACATGCTTAATACTTAAAATAAAATATATTGTATAATTTGAAAGAATTCTAAAAATATCGCTAGATTGTATTATAAAATGAATTAATTCTTTCTCTTAAGACTTTTATAACTCCATTTGAACAACAATATATCTATTATTAAAAAACAAAATATTAAATTTGAAAAAGGAAAATTATCGTGTTTAAGAATTTAAAATTTATATAACTATTTAAAATAAAATAAAAAGTGTAATTAATAATTACAAACATAAGTAAATAAATTTATTACGAATGCATATCGTTAAGAAAATATTTCAATGATGAGATAATTAAAATTTTTGTATACAAATATGGTATGTTACTATAAATAATTAATTATGAAATAATAAAATATGAAAGTGCACAGAGAAAGAGAGAGAGAGAGAGTGAGAAACAGACAGACAGTCAGACATACATACAATCTTACATAACTCATCAAGTACGATAAATTCATTACAATTGTTATTAATAAATTATTTTTAATGAATTATAATAAACTAAGTTAATTTTACATATTTGAATTGTTTAAATATCATAATGTTTCATAAAAATAAATCAGTAAATACTTTGTAAACATAGATATTTATATCTATTTATATATTCTCCCTAATTGATGTTCTTAATTTAAATATATATATATATATATAATTAAAATGATTGTTTTTGATTTTAATAATCGTTTTCAATAAATATGTGCTGCTCCTGAAAATTCTGGGTTAGGTTTATTAAAAATTAGCTTAATATAACATATTGAAAAGTTAATTTATTAATAAATAGAATGATAAAATTGAGATGATTAATAAATAATAAGGAATTTTTATAATTAATCCGATGAAAGTGCATGCATATAGAATGCATTTGGGCAACATTAGTTCTTTATTTTTGAATATATAAACTCGGTATTTTACATTTTATCTGAATTTCAGTTTAAAACCCGATAAAAGTTGTATTTTGCCAAAATTCATAATAATGTGATTGACATCTCTCGCATTAATTTAAACAAATGGTTTTAGAAAATATACGAAAGAGATAGTGTCTGCTTTACGAAAAGTTCTTATCGAAAAAGCATTCATAGGTTAGTGCTTTTATTGCTATTAAGAGTATTATATTTTTACGATTGCCTTTGATTTGTATGCATTATTAAGTAGATTAAAAATTTATTCCTATTTGCAATAATTTTTACGGGTGTCAGCTGACTATTTTAAACACAATTTTCTGAAGTACTATAAAATAATATGATCATGTATTTACTTTATTTTGTAAATAAATATTATTTAAGAGCAATTTATTATAGACTTTGAAAATTATGAATTTTATAATTTTAAGTTATAAATATTTAGTTTCTAATATAAATTATGCAGTAAAAAATTGAAAACTCAAAAAAGGTACATGGAACAAAAGCACTTTATTTAGAAATCGATTGTAAGATAGTAATGCTTTCGATTATATTTTAGATACTAATGCAAAATTGCAATACGAAATCGAATGCTAGCGCTACATGGGGTTTGCTATTTTTAACGTAATAACAATATTAAAATATTTGTACAAAAATTTAATAAACGACTTGATTTTAAGACATTATAAAATATTTTTTATATACAATACTCTTAAATTAGAATATTTTATTTAGAAGTTAATGAGTTTTATATATAAATAATTTTATTTTGATTTGTTAAACTTCTTTTTATTTGATTGAATACAATATGTTGTAAAATTTAGACTTTTTACCTTATCTACGTTTAGACTTAGCTAGTTTATCACATATTAAGTTTATATAAATGATAAAATTTATAAATATATACTTAAAATTAGTTCAGAATAAATTATCTAAACTAATTATCTAATGTAAGAATAAATATAAAATTTATTTTGACATTTGGTTTCATGAATTTTTTATATAACTTCTTTAAATGATTAACTTATTCATATTTATCTCTATTTATTTATCTATATTTATTGCAATTATTGAAAAATAATCATAACTTAATAAATTAAATAATTTATATTATTTTATATATTAATGTATACATCTTATTATTATATTTTATTTTTCAAAAATGTTTTAGTTAATAAACTTTTGTTAAATTTTATAATACAAATTGAGACGAAATTCGTATATGTAAAATTATAGTAATATTATGATAGAGTACGTTTTATTTAATTTTTCTTGAAAAATTAATATTATTTGTATCATTCTTATTAAATATTTTACAAAATATTGTAAAGATTTTCACTTAATTGTGTAATTACAATAATATTTAATAGTGCGTATTTCCTATTGTATATATTTTGTCTATAAATGTAATCAAAAGAAATATAATAACTACATACAATATGTTTATATAAAACGTATTTTATTATAAATAATCTTTTCTTTTATATTATTTACTTTTAATATAAATAATCTTTTCTTTTATATTATTTACTTTTAATATAAATATATTTAATTTAATATATATTTAATATAAATGTATATAAATATATAATGCCTAATGGTAATTTGCATGTTATAATATTTGTACACTATTGAAATTATATTATCTATTTTTAATATAATAGACCAAATATAGTTTCATATCTGTTATCAACAATGATATTGGTATACTTATAAAATTTTGGTATAATTTAGAATATTTTGAATAATTTTGTAATCTTAATTATTTTTATTAACATATTCAATTATTTCAAAAATATGTATATAATATTGTATAATAAATTATAGCATATGTGTGTATGTATACATATAAATAGGTTTTAGAGATTAATTATGATTTCCGATATAGCACACATACGCATGCATATGGGACTTTTGCGCGAGCATGTGTGTGTAGATATACGTATAGATATTTAGATCATAGATATATAGATAGATGAAGCGCCATATGTACATACGTATATGTAATTATATTATATTTTATGTAGCCTAATGATAAATAATGTAAACTTAAATTTAATAAAATCAATTTTCATTAACAGATATAAATTTATAAATATAAATTAATATTGTCGTGTTAATAATATATGTCTGCATAAAATTGTCATTATTTTTATTAAATATGATGAAGATTTAAATTAGAAAACTAGATATTAGAATACATAGATCAGCATAGAATTTATGAACAAATATTCTTTTGTACATAGGTTTGACATTATGAAGTTTATTTGTATACGTTTCACGTTTATTACAAATTCATAACTGATCGTTGACGAACTGGAGAAAATACATGTGGGTATAGGGGACGAGTGGTTACGAATTCTGTTAGAAAATCTTAAATTGTTGCAAATGGTTAAATATTGATTCCCAATAATGGGATCATTAGCACATATAAAATGACAAGATTACATAGAAGTTTCTATGTTTTATTGCCTCGCAATAAATATTGTAAATTTTAAATATAGGACATTATTTCTAATTTTGATATATATGATTAATTGATAATTCATAAAAAATAGAAGCCATTACTAAATAATTTAAATAAAATTGAATTCAAATTAATACTCCCAATTATTAAAAATATCTAATTAAACAAATTATATTATAAATATACAATCCATTCCATCATAATATTTAACTACGATAATATATAATATCACATTTTATAATCTAGAAACTATTAGACTAATGCTCAGTTATTATTATATGTAGATATTAATTTATACAAATAGTAATTACTTTTTTATTAAATAAAAACTTTTAATAGAATGATTTATATTTAACTATACTTACAATTACAAAATAGTAATAATCAAAATACTATTTTATGTGGATTTAAAAATTATTTGATTTAAATAGATGAAACTAAACATTTTAGAGTTTAATACGTAATTACTTTAGGCAAACAAAAAATGCAATGACTATTTTGATTTTTAATATTTAAATGAAACATCAATGTTAATTTATCTCACATTAATCACTTATATTTGTATTTTTTACGTTTTTTACGTAAGTATTCATAGGTGAACTACATATAGTAAATACATTGACTGCTCTTTAGATGAATATTCTGAATTTTCTTTTGTGAATTATAAAAATATATATATTATTTTCTTTGATATTGTATACATTTCATTACTTTTGTATAAGCATAAGTATGCTTTATCCTGTATAAATATTGAAAAATGTGTATGGAAAATTTATTTGTATACAAATTAAATTTTTCCAGTCAAATATTATAACGAAAATATATAATCTTATTTTAAAAATATTCGTACTCTTATAAAATAATCTTGTACCAATAATTTTTAGTTTTCTATTATTCTGCTAGAAAAAAATTAATTTGCTATTAAATTTCAACTTTAACCAAGTTTCTGATAATATTATTGAAAATAACTTGTATTATTAGATAGTTATATTATCATTTATAATTATTTCACAATGTGAAATTACAATAAAAGAATTAATAAAAGCATGTATTATAACCAACGTAAATATTTAAAAGATAATTTATGCAAATAAGAGCTTTTGAATTGTCATAACAATTCATCCAAGTTCTTAAATGACTTGAAATATTTTCATAAAATGTTTTAATCACGTGTTGTACAGCGATTAGTCGAAATATTATAGTTTAAATGGAAAATTTTTTTAAAAAATGATAAATAAAAATGAAAATAACAAAACAATCGGAATAAAATTCTTTCGTTTCATTACATTTTTCTTATTAATTGTTAAATAAAGATATGGAATTAATAGTAACTTTTAATTTTAACTGAAATATTTCTCACCATATTAATTTTAATGGAGTAAAGTAATTTTATTATATTAAAAAATAATATTTATTAATTAATGTAAGAAAAATATAACTAAATAAAAAATAAATAAAAGTTTAATTATTGCGTATTTAATACAATATTTAGCTGTCTATTTTATGCAAATGAAAATTCCTAAATGAAGTCATTTTATTTACTTTTGCACATAAAATATTTAATTCAGGTTTTAATATAACATCTTTAAAATTTTAATTAAACATAGTTTTATGTTTAAAAATTATATCTAAACAATTTTTAAATTGATTTAAGATAAAATATCTTTATCTTTATAAAATATATGTTAACTATTTTATATTCATCAAATAACTGATATTGAGTAACATATTTCCGAAAAATATTAGTTGATAATGATGTTTGCTTTCCTCTTTAAAATGCAAGCACATTTGTGTCCTAATTTGATAACAAGTCAAAATTAACTTATAAAATAAATAGTTTAAAACCATGTGTATTTTTTAAAACAAACATGCCTTGAAGACTCATGATAAGAAACTCGTAAATATAATGTCTATTTTTGCTAACGAATTTTATAATGTAGTATTAAATTAAAATCTGATCCTGTTTAATCAGGAATCTTTTAAAGAAATCGTATCAAGTTTAAATCTTTTTTCATTAAATACAAAATGGTTACACTGCTACTCTATACTGATATCCTAACTATACTGATACTCTTCCAATTACTTTCGGAAATTCTTTTTTTATATTACCTTCTTAAAGTCAATACTATATATTTATTTTATAAATAAAATTTTAAAAAATTACTAAAAATTTAAATTAGGAAAACCATATTATTATTTATTATTCTTAAACCTAACTAATGCAATTGAAGTTTTATAATTTAAGTTATACCTTAATATTAAATATTAATAATAAATAATATCATTAACATCATATGTTCAGATGGAGGTTTTTTAAGATCATTATATAAAAGCAGATTAAATTCCTTTATTAGTTATTTAACCGTAGCATAAAAGTATTTATATCACCTAAAACATTACTAAATAAATAATCCAGATTTTAGTAAATAAAAAAGTTACTTTTTATTATACATATCGTATAATTATTAAATACTCTTATTACATTTTATTAAAAAATAAAATTAATATATTACTTGAACATATTTTTGTAGTCATATACTATTATGTATCAGTTATTATTAATTAAAGATATATTTATTTTGATTCAAGCATTATCATTTTATTTAAATTTAATTAAAATCATATTTTGATAGCTAAAAGTATTGTACTTCTATTTGTAATTTATAAAATTGGTATGTAATAAGTCAATTGTTTCTATCTTTGTATATAAATTAAAGTGACTTTACACATGTAATTATAGTTTAAATTTTAAATATATATCAAATTCATTCACAGTATATAAATATTTGTGCACAATATTTATATTTATCTAATTCTAAGATTTACCTTCTATTTTGTATATTATACGTTTATTTATATATTATTTATATATTGTAATTTTATATTTTGTATTTGATCAAATTTTTGAATGATTTAAATTAAATACAAAATAAATTCAATTAAATTATAAATTTAATGAACATTTAATATAATTTTTTGAAATATACGTAAAGTAATTTTAAATTATTTATTAATTTGTTGCATGTATAATTGTTTCCAGTAATACAATTTCATTGAACGTTATTTGCGGTGTCAAATTGAAATAATAAATAATTTAAAAATACAAATAAATTATATATACTTTAACTGTTTAATAATATTTTATAATTGTATTATACATAGAAATTAATTAATATTTAAAAAATACTTTTTCAGATACACTTTATATTTTTTATACATTAAACACTTTATTTTTATACATGAAACATATTTTTAATATTAATATTTTTATACTTTTTTTTATTAGTTCTTTACTTTTTTTATTAATTTTTCTTATTATTGTGAGTTTGTAATATTTATTTCATTATAAAATAAATAGAATATTCGTACACTGATTTATTCAAAACAACTATTGTTCGGGCGTAACCCCGAGTGTGAAATTTCAGATAGTGGAAGGGGTGAGATAGCAGGGAGAAAAATAAAAAAAGGTAAATTGATGTACTTCGGAT
>JAPYYT010005895.1:0-10721 GCA_030522565.1 Ceratosolen corneri | reverse complement strand
CGTCTCTATTCTCGCGTTATACGAGATACGCGGGAGCTCATAGTCGCCGTGTATTTTTAAATTTCTGAGGCGAGCTACGGAAGAAAGCATCGGCAGCGACGCGACGCGATCGCAAACATTTCCGCGGTGAATCCCACGAAAATTCCTCGCGCATGGCCTCCGGATGCACGGGACGTTTGAGAAAAACTGAACTCGCTACATCTTTCCTTTCTTGTCATTTACTCTCGTAACGGGAGCGAGTAAGGCCGGAAATGTTTAGTCGCACGGGCGCAGCCTGACGATTGGCAGTTAGCGGACACACGCCTCAGCCGAATAATAACGACCTCGTAATTCTCATTGTCTAAATAATTATGTTTTACATCGGGCTGGTGTAGCGGGTGGCCTTCTCGTTTATCGCTTCGTCGATGCGTCCCACCTCGGCGACAATTTCGAGGAGTCCACGCATCGACACAACAAGCCATAAAGGATGTCGAGGTCAGGTTTCTGTTTAATTGGTTAAAAGAAGGAGCGCGACGTGCAAATGGGAACTGCAATATTTGTTTGGCTCGGTTGCGAACGTGCGGTCGTGTTTCGCGACGTAACTGGCAATCGATTTCACAATAATCGCAAACTTTTGAATTACGCGCGTACGTGCATTTCTAAAACCAGAGCCAGGCTACCCAGACGTAGTGGCTTCGAGTTGAACAGAGACTCCAGACATTTGTATAACGCAAACCAAGATTAAACGCTATTCAAGATCGAAACGCCGACAAATGAGCGGCGCCCTTATTGAGAAGGATGATTAAGGATTAGCTTAGAGTATCTGACTATTGTTAATGGTAGGAATGCGTGTGCTGGACCGACGCCACGAGTGCATAATCGCGACTTTAATCTCAACGAGTGTCTCGGCCCTTCGCCGAATCCGGTCTGGATCGGCAACGCTATTCTACAGATCATCGGACTTCCTTACCTGACGTAGTCGTCCTTGCAGTAGGTCTTGCCATCGCGGACGAAGCAGGTGCAGCTCTCGTCGAGGAATTGCTGGCAGGCGGCGCACTTGAGGCAGGCTGCGTGCCACTCGAGATCCGGGGCTACCCTGAGGATCCACTGGTCGTGGATGTGGCCCCCGCAGCCGACGCACAGCGAGCTCCTACTCTCTGTCGAGACAATTGGTTATGCAAACGTTAGCTTGGCTCATCCTTTACCGAGTTCGTGTTACGCGAGAGGCGCGGTGTTGGGAATTTTACGCTGTCGCGTTTCGTTTCTTATGCTACCGACTTATCTCACTGCGAGCTCTGTTTTGTGATTTTTGCATGTAATTTTGCAATTACTGTAATATAATAATTTTGCATTTACTGTAATTATGGGGCGTGTCGATCCTCCCGCGATGTTTTAGCATTATTTTAGCGTGTAAATTTTATAATTATTTATTGGTATTAGGTTATGATTGAGATCTGATTGTTTACAAATAAGAAATGAGCTGATCAAAGGACAATTAATAGGACGAAGTAGCTACGTTGGTCGGGTAATAACGAAATCAACAACTAAAATACCAACAACAACAACAAACAACAACACTAATAATAATTAATAATGACAATGATGATACCAAAGATGTTGATAATATTAATAATCTTTATTTGTTAATAAAATATATGTAATTTTTTTTCATTTGGTATCCCACGTAATTACAACGAAAGTTTTACCAACTCGATCGAGCGTTTATTTAACATTTGGATTTTCACATTATATCAATTACGAGTTTATTAATGATCACTTCAAAATATTTATGTGCAACATGGAATATATGCAGTGTGGTCAAGAACTACGACATATACTAATTTTAATTTAAATAACTTATTATTAAATTAATAAAATTATTTTTCAATATTCTAACACAATTTAATTGACATGTGACTTCCATTCAGTCACAATAATAACAACGTTGATGACGGTAATAATAATAATAATAATAATAGCAATATTAATAATAACAATGCTGATAACAACAACAACAACAACAACAACAATAAATAAGTGGAAGAATAACAAATAACAATCATACATTTAGTTTTAGGCATTGAATTAGAAGAATTAATTACGAAATTAAACGCAGTAAATTTCAAGTCTCGCCAACCCATTTTATTTGTAAACTAAAAAAAGAAACAAGACATCTGGAAACTTTTAACATTGCTCTTGATTGCGGGACAGACAAAGCACATTCTTCTCCTACAATATTAACCGACAACGTTTTATTTGGAACTCCATTCTGGCAACGCACTATCCAATACCTACTCAATAAAAAGCATTTATTTATTTATTTCGAAACATTCGCCTCATTCACGCACAACCGAATTGAATATTGGCTAAACAAAACGAGTCACACATCATTAAAGAAGCGGCATTCGCTGCGATCCCCTTGCTTTTCGGTCTCGCAGGAAAAGCCGAAAGTCGTGCCGTCAGCTTTGCTTACCAAAGCATGGAGAATCAGTGCACGGCGATAAGCGGCTGATAAGCGATAACCGGCCGCGTCTTGTCGATCCACCGATACGAGAAGCACTTTCCGATTTATCGCGCGGCCCCTTTGTCCCCTTATCTCGCGAATTTTTCTTTATCACGGCAACATGCGTGTACGTACTCCCGCGTACCGCTGCTTTATCGCCTACACGGGCTAGATTACGCTGTTTATTTTTCTCTTTGGCCGATCTTCTGGATTCCGGCATTTTATTTCGGAACTTTCCCCGTGGATCAGCCGGCGATCGCCGTTTCTTTTTGCCAAATGCACCTATCCAATTTCTAATTGATTTATTGGATATAAATTTCATTGTTTATTGTTCTATTGTTATTGGCAATTATTGCTATTACGAGAGTGATAATAAGTGGATTTTTGAAAATTACTTTGACTTATAACAATGACGTGATATCACGAGCAAGTGTTATTAATGGGTAAGAAAATTACTTCGAACTTGAGCTCGAGCTTAAAATGAGAATTATTGTAAAAATTTAATTATTTTCACCATAGAACTGTTGAGTTTACTATAAACTATATAAGTATTAAACATTATTTATGATGTTTGTTAGTGTTCAAATTTCACTGTATAACGTATTTATATTATAGACAATCACGTCAAAAATGTAGCTTTATAATCTCTTCAGTTGTTAGAATTGCAATATGCCTTTTTTTTATAATATATATTCATCATATCAAGATATTCGATTTTTCTCGATAAATGCCAGAAAATTATTTCGTAATAATAATTTAAAGTTGCTTATATAATTTAAGGAAGTTATGAAATCATTCCAATAACAAAAATATTAAAATAGAATATACTTGTTATTAATACATTTAAAAATAATTATACAAAATTTACGACCGTTTGTCAATAGTTGAATGAATGAAAATATTATGTGATTTTGTATTTAACGCTTACTGTACTTCAATATGGTTGTTTACTAACTATATGTATTACAGATTTTCATGTATGGCTTGCTTTTCATAACAAATTTTACAATCCAATTTCAATAATTATATATAATTATATTCATATATTTATAAATTGAAATGATAATCAAACTCCTTCTAGTTATTCGCACAGATTCTAATACAACTACTTGATACAAAAAACATCGTTCCAAAATTAAATAAAAATTAGCAAAAACTGATTTCAAATATGAATATAAAATTATCTTACAATTAATTTTTTGTGAATTTAAAAAATAAAAAATCTCATTTTCCTAAAGTTAACTTATCATCCTCTTGTATGATGAACTTTGTTATTTATAGAAACAATTAAATTCTATACAATAATATTAAATAATACGATAACGTATGATATTATCATTTTTCTATTCATTTTATAAATATCGTAGGCACAAAATAAGCTCAAAGCTTCCAAAATTCCTTGAATCTGAGTAGATTTTAAAAGAATGAACGGTCGAATATTTATTATGATTAAAACTAAACTAAACGCATAAATCTCAAATTAACAGCACGTAATTCAATTGATAGTGAAAATCAAGCTTTATAAAGTGTGATTATCCTTTAGGAATAAAAATCTCAAATAAAAGAGAGACGACTTTAGTACATCATCGGATAAATGTTTCCTTTACTACGCTTGAAAAATTATTAGCACATATCGAAAAATGTCTATTAATTAATAAAGAGCGAAGAATCGTGTCCGTCGAAGTAATAAGCACGAAAGAAAAGATTATAAATAATACAATGCAAATTTCTTTGCTGTATGTGCAGCTTTCACAATCCCATAAAACACATAAACTCCAAATCCATCAATTTCACCAACTTACATAAGTAATTATTTCGTGTGACGCAGTAATTTTTTCTTCGCGTGAAACAAGTCTCTCTAATAAAAGGGAAGGGTGCAAAGTTTTAAAAGACCTAGGGGGAAAAAAACGAAGAAATGCCGTCATATACAGTGTCAGGCAAAATTGCAGAGGGACGACGATTGCGTACTGCGGACAATTGTGGTAGGGATGATCGGAGGGGAGGGGGGCTAAGGAGGGCGGGGCCACGGCGGCCGGCGCTCGATAAGCGTCTTGGGAGTGGGGGGTCCGTTAAAAGCCCCGCCCACCGGCCGAGTCCCCGCCGATCCCGATTCGTCGACATTTCGCTAATTCAATTCGGGGTACGGCGACGACGAGGCAAAGTACTCTAAGTGTACCACCGGCTAAACACCTGTAAATTGTCTCCTGGAGCATTGTTGTGCGCGACTTTGTCGAAAGATGACTGTCAGACTACCCCTTCCCGGTTCTAATGTTATTTTCTTTTCTTAAGACCTCTTCCTTCCTACAAGAACAAACTTATAGGCCTTTACTAATGATGAATTTACTCTTTATAGTTTTTTAGGTAGACGAGGTCGCATGACTTTAGTGTTTGACTTAAGCGATGCACAAGTAACCTAATATTTATAATATAATCAACAGTTTCGTCGAAATATAAATAAATGTATAATGTAATCTTTTGCAGCAACTGCATTTTAACCTAAATAAATTTTATTATTGTTGTTATTATTAATATTGTTGTCGTTTAATTAGTTATTATTATTTTCATTATTGTTATTATCAATATTGATGATTGATATTCATTTTTTAGTTTCTTTTATCCAACTTCATTAAATACAAATAAACGAAGCGTGTTATATAATTTATTATATTATTAAATGATCATTTTAAACTTTAATGCGCCAAAATTACGTTCAATATATTCACAGTACTTTAATTTAATATATGCATGTATGTATGTATAAATATTCATTAGAAACTGCACCAATTTTTAGCTCTGCATTGATTAAATATTGTAAAATAGAATAAAAAAAAATACGAAAAACAAATTCAATAAATATTAGTTTTATTCCTCTTTTTTTTTAACTTTATTGTTTGGCGTTCAAATGAAAAATATATAAAACATTGAGTAAGAAAATTACAAAAAATTTTTAAATATATTAATTTAATTTTATCAATTATTAAAATATAATAAATAATCTAATAAAAAACTTTGTGCTATATATTTATATTTTTTAAAATTATTATTGATTATTTGGTATGAAATTTAAAAAATAGCTTTACAACCTGTATTTATAATTTTAAATGAAATAATTTAAATGAAATAAAAAATTAATAAATAAATCAAGCTTTTGTTGCTGATAAAAAAAAAATTGATGAAATTTTAGAATATAGTTTTCACATACTTAAAGATATATAAATTTAATGACATTTAACTATACTTCCAAATAATTCGAATTTATAGCAGACTATTGATTATGAAGCATTTAATCTATAACATATCCTCTCATTTCATTGCACGTATACACTATATTCCGACTATATTCCGATAAATCGGACTTTCCTATTTCTACTCCAATCCAAATTATTGTATTACTTTCACCTCAAAAATACTTACTATATACTAAAAATTCTGACGAACAACCAATGATTTTAAATAGTAATAAAGTGTCGACATAATTCACCAACTGCTTCAAATTAATTAATACAAGTTCATTGTTCCATTTTTAACGTTAAAATAAATAAAAAATTAAAAAATAAATAAACAAAACACCAAATCCTATCGGGACTGGCAATAATTAAATTGAAAACAGCATTTGAAAAATAACAGATATAAAGCTGATGACCACAAGAGAGAATGAATGCCTTTGATAGATTGTAGTGACGAAGGAAGAAGTAGCCGGAGACAAGAACATCAACAAAACCACTAGCCATAGTTAGCTATGCATACACTTTTTATGCGAGAGAGAAATGAAAGGCATATAAATAAGTTGATGATTTTTATCTCGAGAATTCTCGTACATTTTTAGTGCTTTTATTTGCCACTGAAATAATTAACTAGTGTGTCACATTTAAGCGACATATCATTCTTATACAATAGCTCTTTTTATAAATGAAATTTATAATTGTAGCATTGTTTAAAAGAATAATTTAGGCCGGATGAAATTTGTGAAAATGCCAACAAATGCAAACCGAGATAATAATTCGTTTTCTATCAATTCACCACGCTAAATAAATAGTTGAAATGCTTTATTTATCCTCGAAGAGATTATTCAAAACATTGTTTAAATAGCGACATTAAATTTCATTTTAATAGCTGATAAAAATGTCACTGTAATGTCCAATATCCAATGAGCTCTATTGTAACATATTAGCATTAAATCAAAATTGTTATTTTAAAAGCCCATTAACATAAGCAGATATATACTATCTTAAAAAGTATCCTATAAAGTATAAGTAACGAAAAAATCTGTTATCATTATTATGCAAAACAAACTCATATCAAAGATACTTAAGCTTATAAGTGTGCATAGTTGATAGCATAAAAAATTGTAATGTATGATGTAATGGTCAGAGATAAGCAACGTTACATTAACTTGTACAATATTGAAAATTAAACTGAAATTTTCTGAAAATGAGGTTTACGTAATAGATGAAATTTATATAACAACTTGATAAAATGGTAATATTTTGTAAAAAATATCATGATTCTGTAATTCATTTAAAAGGTGAAATGAAATTTAATGTATTCTATAGAATATTGGTATTGGATAACTAAAGCATTACATGTTATTTAATAATGTTAATAATTAATTTTTATCAATTCATATTTAATTAAATTCATAATAAGTTATTTGTAAATGTTGAAACATTGGAAGAGATAAATATTTACTTAACTGATGTGTAAATTAATAAATATTAAAAGAACAAAAATGTATTATATATATATATATATAGATAGAGAGATGGAGAGAGAGAGAGAGAGAGAGAGAGAGAGAGAGAGAGAGAGAGAGAGAGAGAGAGACAGACAGACAGACAGACAGACAGACAGACAGACAGACAGACAGACAGACAGACAGACAGAGACAGAGTAAATATAAAATAAAGTAAAATGAAAGTGAAAGCGAATGAATAGAAAATGGTAGTATACAGACGTAATTTAGATATTCAAAATTATAGTAATGATAACAAATGAAAAAGTGAATGAATGAGTTGAGAGTAAAAGCAAGCGGTAATAATATAAAATAAAAATAAGTTTTAATGCATGATAATGAAAATTGAAGGCTAAAAATACAGAATGTTAGAGCAAGTAATATAGATAGAATATATAGATAGAATGTCATGTATTAGCGATAATAGCATCGTGATAATGCGTATACATTTAAGAATTAACAAAAGAAGCGACACCTTTATATCGGTGCTCAGTAGATATAATTAATGTATACAATTTAAAACCATAAATATAGGTGATGGCAAAAGGGACAATCAAACCCGTACGAGACGACCATCCGAGAGACAAAGAAGCGCTCGTTTTCAATTTATTCTTCTCACCCGTACGGTTTCGTAATCAAATGTGTATATATATATATATATATATATATATATACATATATATCACCTCGTCAACATCGCGCTTTAACAAGACTCGCCCATTCGTTCGCTTAAAAAATGTTGACTCAACTGTACCAATAAAATATTCAAAATTTTCGTCCCCGCATTAAAACTACCACATTTGCATTTCTCAAGCATTCCTATTTCTTTTAAGAATTTACTTCGTATTTGCTTCATATGCAACTCCATCTAATGAACAGCTTATCTTACATTTGCAGCCTCATAATTGATCCTACCGATCAATAATAAACTACTCAATGCATAGAGTGCATCCGAGCACTCGAAAATGGATTTATATGGAAAAATGGATAGTATACAAATGTAAAGTGGTGTCACTCAGCACTGACGAGCTTAATAAGACTCGCGAAAAAAATGACAATAAATTTGAGAAACCAAAGTAGTACCTCCCTTCCTTACACGAGGCGAGCTTAAAAGCAATCGAAGCCCAGACCTCACTCCTCAGACAACCACCAAACCCTAAACGTCATTGTGTATAATCCGACCTTATCATTCCGCAAGTCCAAACACTCCAGCAATATGTTATGCGGCCCCAAATACAAAACGAATTGTGCCGCGCGTCTGCTAGGAGCTTCGGAATGCAGCAGCTAATGAAACATTCAAATGTGCAACAAAACCCCGGCAATTAAAGGCATTAAAACGGCTGCCTCAAAAGTCAAAAGATGCCGTGCGACGGCTAATCACTCGTTTACCCAATCGATAATTCTCGCATAGACGAGAGGGGCAAAGAGCACCGGCGAACATCGCGCGCGAGAAACAAAACGATATGAGCGCACGTATAAGGCGAGGAAAAAGAACGTCGGCCGGCGGAGGAGGAATGAGAGAAACACAGAGGCGGCACAAGCTGGCCCTCTCGCATAAATACCACATCGCGGATATCCACGCGTACGTGTACTCGCGCTGGTAGTACCGCACGCGCTTGTAGCCAGAGGGAGAGAGCGAGAGAGAGCGTATAGCTGTCGCCGTGCTCCGTGTTGCTCGTTTCTCCAGCGCGTGTTAAGGGCCGCGATAAGAAACGCCAGGACGAGGGCCTTGTACGGGGAGTTTTGGAGCCCCGGAGGCTTTGTCTGCGCCGACGCGGCCAGATCAAACGGCTTCACCTTGGGCGAAGAGCGGGCGAAGGTCGCGCGGTTAAGTCGAGTCCGAGATGCGAGGATGTCGGAGGCGCAGCAGTGCGAGTCGCCGCTAATCGCTCGTTGGACCGGCCGGAAAATTGAGCGGCCGGTGGTTGGGTTTAACGAAGAATCGTCATTGGGGTTGCGGAGACGCCGGGACGTCATTGACACGATTCTTGGAGCATTGATTTGATGGAATGAGCGGGCTAATTATTGCGCTCGTGCAGCGTCTAGCAAAAAGAAAAAATGCGTTTAACAATTTTTCATTTATGCTGTACTCGCATGAGAGGTCTTGCGAGGGCATTTTATTATAGATTAGGAATGTCCAAGCGTTGGGTGTATTTGAGCCATAAGATCGTGTTCAGTTGGTTACAAGTCAACTCCCTATGCTACATGATCTAGTATGAGTTCACTTATTTGATTGCATTTAGCCTTATGGCTGGCCTTGGGACTGAAACGCTTGAAATGTTTTGACAGTGCTCCTAGACTCGATTTAACTTTCTTTCAAGATATTGGTTACACTGGTACTTTTTTGCCAGTAGTTGCCAGTATTTGCCGCTCAGCGGTAAACGCACAGAATAATAGAGCACGAGAACGACGTAGATAGTGGTGGTGGGTGGGGGATTATTTCGTATTGACAGAAATGCCGATTAAAAGTCGCGAGGTAGGATCGAAGCTTTGGCCATTCGTTGCTCTTTATTCTGCTGGGAATGGCGAGGTTGTGCCAGCCGTCGAGGGTGAAATATATCTCATTGGAAATAAAGCAAAATGCGCTCGATAAAGAGTGTCAATAGTCATCGGAGGCAATACACAAATTGCAAAACACCAAAGAGAGCTGGATAATCGGAATGGCCACGTAAGGTCGGAGTCACAGTGTAGGTGAATATAAATTGCGCGCATCACTCACTCTCTCGAGCACCAAGTAAATGTTAGATGCGCTGTTGAATGTCCGAAGAAACTCCAGGACAAGGTACTTTACGTTCTCGTACATCTGCACTCGCAGGAATCCACACGACCAGAAACTCATCTTAGACAACATCAGTACACACGCAGCCTCGCGCATTTCCCGAGGCGCGGGTACGTAAGCGCATTACATTACTCCTTTAACATATTACGCTCGAGACGGTTCGTGCGCTCTCCGGCATTACGGGCTGGACATTAGAATTCCACGAGCGCAGCAAAAATTTGCATGGAAATTATCGGCAATTCGAGAGGCATAAAATTAATCAAATTTCCTTTAGCAGTAAGGTTGCGCGGTAAAGCCTCGCATGCAAACCTAAGCGCACACCATGAGATTCAGCTGCTTATAAATGACGCGGAGTCTATCCTGACAACTGGGACAAGAACTCCTAAGCCGCACTGACGCGTGCTTTCGAAAGTCAGCAGCGGTATCCGCAAATAAGGCGAGAATTCGGTTCTCTTCCTTCCTCGCGCGCCTCTTGAAAAATGAACCCGCCGAAGTGGGGGATGGGATCGGGATCGGGAATGGGAATTGTGGGGGGATGAGGCAGATGAGGTGGTAGGTGACGGAGAGCTGGGGGGAGAGAGAGGGGTCGACGGATGGGAGGAACAGAGGAACAGCAACGAGGTTTGAGCAGGAAAAAGGAACGACGCGCTCGGGGAGAGAGAGAGAGAGAGAGTAAAAAAAGGAAAGGAAGCGACGCGATCGGCGCCGGGCCGCGTGTCGTGGATGTCTGG
>JAPYYT010005887.1:0-13373 GCA_030522565.1 Ceratosolen corneri | reverse complement strand
ACATTAAAACTAAAAACGATTAATAAGAGTAAAGAACATGACGGTGTAATTTTATATGTAAAACCAAAATTGTGTAAAGAAACTTTCTAATTGATTTTCTGATAAATATCAGTTCACAGCATTAAATTCGACCCCCAGCGTGTACGTTTCTTTCTACCCTGCCATCTCTCCTCTACCGCTATCGGCCTCTCCGCCCTTCATCTTGGGGAAAGCTCATCATCGGGAAAGTTGCCCGAACAATAGTTGATTGTACTAGCTATTGAGCATGGACGTAAGTAAAGGAAACTGCTGGGGCCGTGCAGGCAAATTATGAAGGGGGAACGTCACTCACTGTCTTCAGCACATCAGCAGTGAATCAACGAACTGCTGCAGCCCGCCATAAGAGGCTAAGTCAAGAATCTTATTGGGACTACTGGGACGGTATAAAAAATAGAGTAGATTCAATTTATTATTTAACACAATAAAGTTCTGTCACATCCAACTCAGTTTAAAATGGGCTTAGCCGCACGGCGGACTTCAACTTACAATTGATTCTCCGTCAAAACGTCAAGGCCAGCCAATATCAATTATCGTTCGCGGATTATCCATGACTTGTACAATTTTACACACACCACCACGCACAATAATTATACCATCCACTGTACACATTCAATAGAGAATATATTATTAAATAATTAGAAACAACACATACACACAAATGTTTAGCAATTTCATTAATCCTACTCATCAGTCCTATTATTTCCACATTCTTAGAGTGCATACAATAAGCAGGTGAAATTCCTATCAATAGTCCGTCGATTTAGAAAGTGATTCTGAGCTCACGAAAGTTATGTAGAGGATAACTGAACAAATCCAAAATATTGTTAATTAATTAAATATATTAATTAATTAAATCTGTACATTAAAATTTATTACTCTGTCGAGTTCATTTACATCTACATTATTGATATTAAATTAATGTAATTTCTAATGTAATTGTTAATTGTATTTAAGTATCAGTTTTTATAAAGCATTAGATGTATAAAGACATTTAAAAACACTCGTGTTATAATAATAATATAATAATATAATTATAATAACACATCATTGTGTTTATACAAAAATTAATACAAAAGTTGAATAAAAAAGAAATAGTATAATATAATATAATATAATATAATATAATATAATATAATAATATAATATAATATAATATAATATAATAATATAATATAATATAATAATAAAAAAGAAAAAGTTGAAAGTGATCTTTTGTTTGAAGTAATTTAAATATTAAAATTAATTCCTGTGTAATAACACTAAAGATAAACTATTTACAATTCTATTTATATTGCATTTCTAATTACTTTTCATCTTTAAATGTTACAGTATTATGAGAATAAATAATCTTACTATTAATAATTTATGACTTAATTATTTTGTAATAAACTATTGTTTTTATAAATAATTTTTTTAATATAAAATAAAAAATAATTCGTAAACTTACCCGATCTTGATTTCTTTAAAGTGCCAGAAACAGCATTTCTTTTTGTTCGCGCTTTACTTTCCATTTTGATTTTTTTCACAGGTATGGATTCTATTATTTCTCCTATAGAATATGTGTATGAATGTATGAATATGTATGAATAATATATGTATATATATATTTATATAAAATTATTAAAATTTAATAGAGCGTATTCTATATTTCGATAATATTTTTAATACTTTATATACTATATTCAATACTTTATATCATATAAAATACTATTGATATTTTACTAAATTTTTATATTTAATATTCTTATTTTACTATTAATACTATTAATCGAGAATTAACCCGAGAAAAAGCTCTCCCAGATGGTGTGAGGGAGAGGCGGACAGTAGAGGTGGAGAGATAGCAGGGTAGAATAAAACAAAAAACGATGACGGCGTGTGAAATGCTGTAAAAAGGTGTTTATTTTACCATATTTGAATATAATGCTGTCTTTAGACGATGTGGTATATAAATAATGCTGTTTTAATTTTTATTTATAAACCTTGAACTATCTTAACATTCAGATATGAATTGAATACCGCGATAGCTTTAAGTGAATTTACAAAATGTGTTAGTTCCGTGAGTTTAATTAAAAGTTGCTTATTACCGCACGGGCGCAACATTTAGGCGTAACTTTGAAGATCACAACGCTTGGAGTGGTGTTAGGTTTTTATGAGTTATATGTCGTTATAGTCCACACTACTGCAATATTCAGTTGTAAATTGAATCTCACCAAACATGCACATATTGTGTTAGTTTAGCTCAACATGGTTTACCTGCGAGTCGTTGTGTCTGCTTAGCTGAGAGGCTAATCACTATACATAACTTTGTATTGAGAGATTACAGATCAATAGATCAATAACAAGATTCTGGAGACTAATACAGTTCTGATGCAGCGCGCCGAAGACGCGATATTTAAACTCTTCACCTCGCTTCTCGCGAGGGGGGATTTTTCTTGCTCATCTACAAGTGGCAAATATCGGTGATTGGTTAAGAGTTAATTATTCAGCTGTGATTGGTGCCCTTTGATCGGTAGGGTTGACGCCCTTTTAGGCGGTGGAGGCATCGAAGCGGCAGTCGGCCGCACATCGGACCGCCGGGTCAGCGCGTGAAATGTTGTACCGACACTTCGGCCCGTGGCGCAGTTTGATGTTTACACTCTTTAAAATATGCATCTATTTGGTGTGGAAACAAATCAAACGATGTTTGGCAACTACGCCTGGGTTCTTGGAAGGTTTTTTCCGTTAAATTTGATATTGACCATCGTCGATCTTTCGCGTGCAATGCTGGAAAAACTCTGACCGTTTCAAATCACTATCAATGAGAAAATATATATAAAATATTATCGGAAAATTCATTGGCTCTTCGAAGACATCTGGCAATCATAAACATAAAACGAATGCAAAACAAATGTCAAAAGAAACAATATTATTTATTGACTTTAAAGTTTCTATTTGGTTCTCGAACAACTATTGATATTACTACTAATTATCGGATAAATGAAATGACAATAATATATTATTTATTTACTAATAAATTTGAACTGAGAAATAGAAAATTTTAATTATTTTAATGCTACATATAGTATTAAATTATAAAAATTTACAGGAATGTTTTAATAAAATTGAATATTAAAAATTGAATAATTCAAATTATTTTCTTAATCATAATTGTTAAAAATTATATTAAAAAATTATATTATATTGTTTACATTTTTTCAATTCTTAAAACTTTGAAAAATTTATAATTAAATAAAAGTATACATATTACACAATATTAATAATTATTTATCATATATAATTATTATACCTAATTTCAAATTTTAAAATGATTTAATGAAAAATATTTTTGTATGCAACATTATTTATTCTTAAAAGAGAAAATTACTATATATTAAAACATTAGAAAATTTTTAAAAATATTAAAAATATTCTTAAATATTTGTAATTAATTTTTATAAAATTCATTCATTTGCACTTGTGTGCATCCATTGTTTCCTTATTGTTTTCTTCATCCGGTTCTTCATTTCCATTCATGCTCCAGTCAATTCATCCTCTTAATTACACTAAATATCTCTTTTATTTTTCTTCATTCTCATTTATGTTAAATATACCATACTTATATGTTACCATACATTTATGTTAAATACTTTATTATTTGATAAATTTGTTGGATATTTTAGCGTGTTAGTGATTGGCAGATATACGCTAAGAGCTTCCGCACTCCTTGGATAATCCCCAAGTATCGTCTTACGATTCGACCGTTGTTTACAACCTTTGCCTAGAACTAGAGTTTCGAGTGTTTTCTTAAAAAATCGGTACATATCTTGGTAGAAATATTCACAAGGTACATATTAATTCAATTCACTGCATCTTCTTGGGTGACAACAAATAGACTCTTGCCACGGCGTTCAACTTACAACTGACCATCGCAGTTCAAAGCAAACAATGCCTCCTTCTCACTCTCATACGAACAACTGACAATTAACAATTTTCAATTTACAACTAACAGCCGTAGCAACCACTTAAACGAATCACAAGAAAGTAGCTCATCCATTTACTAAATTCATCAGGCTGCAATTTAATACAATTTACATTCAATTCACAAATTAGTATCAAGATGGCATAATAACTTTTTAATTAAATATTATATAGAATTTTGTAGCCTCTTTATGATACCCGCTACTACTACTCCCCTTTCACTATCTGCCTTTCCCCCTTACCATCTTGGGAAGAGATCACACTCCGGTTAATTCCGAATACAATTTATAAATCGATCATAGAACCATCAAATAAATAAAGCAGACTACATTAGCACATGTCAGGAACGATTATCGAAAATAATAATGCGATATAATTTTAAGAAAAATTAATTTCTCAAAAATATCTACTACATAAATAACTGTTTAGAATATTATGTTTTGATATTTAATATTTGAAGTTTATTATATATATATATATATATATGTATAGATAATACCATTGCACGATTTATTGGAGATGCTGTCTGAAGTAGAATTTGCTTTAAGAAAAAGTTCGTAAAAATAATTCTCCCGTTCGATTGCATTGGGTATTGGAATTTCCTGAATTTCTCCTTGATGTTTATTAAATAATATAGAAATCTGAAAATAAATTTTAAACGATTAATAAAAAAATGTAAAATAAATAATTATTACACCAAATTTAAGCATTCAATTAAAATTAAAGGTCAAATTTAACAATAATATTATTATCGTAAATTACATTGAAAAATATTTGATTTATAATACAGTATTTCATTTAAAACATTTTATGTTATGATACAAGATATTTTTTATGTCAAAATATATTTGAAATAGGAATTTTTTATGGTCTGCGAAATATCTAAAATATTGTTTATTGCATACTCAGTATGTGTTAAATGCGCTGTGTGCACGAAGAATGCATATTTTATTTACACTCACACATATTTTATCAATTGAATTTTCTTCTAAAATAATATATTTGATGTTTAGTTAAAATTTTGATTTAATTTTCTTAAGACAAGATTATCATCAAGATAATGTGGATACATAGTAGTAAGTGATATAAAATATTGTGAGGATAACGAAAGCAAAAATAACTGTAAAGTAATAATTTTTTGCAGAAATATTTTCTGTGTGTTTTAAATTCTCTCCTCAATGTGAAGAGAGGAGAAATAGATAATGGAAAGGAAGGACTAGCTAAAAAAAAAGGAAAAACAATGCACATTAATGAATAAATATAATCCATGGTGGAATTATTGAAAATAATAAATGAAAGATAAAACGTTAACAAATAAACCAAAGTTGAGCAGACGTGTCTTGAAGTTGGTCGGACTTGAATTTCTCGTTTGATTAACTTTGAACCCAATTTTCAATATTTATTTAATTTTGCGATTGTAAAATAAATAATGCTTATTTAAGACTTATCGCATGTCGAATATCAACAATTACTTAAATAAGGCCTGGCAAGATTATCTTTTATATTATTATTATTTATCTTATCTCATATAAAAATCGTTATTTTAGAATTTCTCCCCTTCGGCAATAATAACTATGAATTTAAATACACTCCCTTACAAAATTATTAATATGAAAGAAAAGATAAAAAACAATTTTATTATGTATATAATAAAGACTGTATCAATTCTTTAACTATATCTTGCTGCTCGTGTTCTTATTAATTGCTCGTTGTTGATTTGGAGAAGACTGGCCCTTCGCGGCTTCCCCGCTTCTATTTACGACGCAAAGAAAAACCGTTACTTAAGGGGTGGAAGAATTTGCGAAAAAGGAGAAATATCGCATCATTGTTTCTATATGTTTTTCTTTCGTCATTATCAATACGTCTTATTCGTATTGTAGCGCCTACAGCTGTTAACGAAGGGAAAATCGGGGCGGAACGTTGACTCGACAAATTTGAGGAATTAAAAGTTTTATAGTTACTTTCTACGTGTTTATCGACCGCAAATTGTAGATTAAAAATAAATATTATATAAACAATAAAAAAAAAAAAAAAAAAAAAAAAAAAAAAAAAAAAAAAAAAAAAAAAAAAAAAAAAAAAAAAAAAAAAAAAAAATAAAAATGAAAATGA
Source organism: Ceratosolen corneri (assembly GCA_030522565.1). Taxonomy (NCBI): domain Eukaryota; kingdom Metazoa; phylum Arthropoda; class Insecta; order Hymenoptera; family Agaonidae; genus Ceratosolen; species Ceratosolen corneri. Next base: position 7,268 of record JAPYYT010005887.1, on the reverse strand, counting down.
AAATTCGTAAAAAATCTCTAAAAGAAATGGCGAGAAATTTATGTAAAATATTATATAACTAACAAAAGGACAGAATTGGAGAAATTATTAAAAATAATAAAATAGCAAAGTAAAATTAAACTTAGAAACGATTAAGTAAAAATGTATAATTTACATAAGCATGTACTATATTCTTTTGCGTTGAAAAATGAAAATATCATTAGATTTAAATACTATTTCTTTCTTTCCACAGATGAACTATATTTTTTTATTTTCATATATAGCATCCTAATTTTTAAAAGCTTTTTAATAAATAAAATAAACTGAAATAACTATTCATAAACGATAACAATAATATACAGAATAACAATTTGCGTAGAGTAGCGCCATTTGCAATCTGAAAATTGTATTACATTGGTAAACAAAAACTCAAAACTAATTCACCCTGGTGAGTTTCAGATTTCTAGTATATATACTCTGTTTACAGTCTTACTTTTCCAAAATCAACTTTTACTACCTCGTCAAGGATGCGAAATTCGTACAAATATCAAGTTGTGTTTCAAGCTTAGAAAAATGGCCACAAAAAACTTTTGAATTAATAAAAAAAGCACGTGGAGAGAAGGCTATATCTCGTATCATTTTTTTTCAGTGATTTGCACTCGCAGGGCACGAAATTTCAAAGGAAAAAGATATGCGCGCATTTTGTTCCCCACGTTTTCACCTACGATTAGCGAGAGTCGAGCACTTCGTTAACATGAAAGAAACGGCTGATAAGGACGTCATGTTCATTAAAAGCATCGTTACTGGAGTTATATCGATACAAAGAAAGAATCGATACAAAGAATCGATAAAAAGTTGTCTCGATACAAAGAAATATCGCCTGCAAATGAACAGAATCAAAACCTTACTCACAGTTTTTGTGACATCATTCTCAAGGAATTCACACCGGGAGGCCAGACAATCAATGGTCTGATTATATGAGTGTGTTGGACTACCTCCTGAAACGAATCGTGTGTGTAAGGCCTAAATGTACATGCAGAATTGTTGAAGAGTTCATGGCCAAGGAGAGCGTGATCGTACTGGAATGCCCAGCTTATTCGCCGGATTTGGCTCCAACAAAAATCTGGTTATTCCCGAAAAATGAAATTGAAAGGTCATCATTTTGATTCGATGGTGGACATTCAAAGCACCGTGACTGGCACCCTAGAAAGCCTACCGGAAAATGAGTTTTCCAAAAATTTATCTATTAAATCTTTGTTCATACGAAAGACCATTTCTTATTTCTTGTGCTTACACAGCTTGCTTATTGCTAAAGTCATTCTTCTTTAATATTTACACTTCGCTTTTCCCTTATAGTTTTTTCTTTTTGGTTCAATAGTTCTTTATTCCATATTTAATCTTAAGTTTCAATTTCCTCGATAGCAATTTTTATATCAGTATTTCTGACAAATTCTCTAATGAAATTCTTATTTCTCTTTTAATTTAATAAGAAATGTGAAATTTGTTATGAACTTGCTGTGAAATTACGATAAATATTTCAAGCTATCAAGATTCGCGTGGATAGAAATTCAAATTAGATTGCTTTAAAACTAAAACACTGAGATATTTTACTGTTTGAAGATATATTTGGCCTTGTTAATGGTATATTCAATAATTATAAAACGTTTCAAAGAATATTCATCTTAATTCGAATTTTTTTTTTAATGTTTTCGTATAAATGATCGTATCCTTAAGATATAGAAAAATAAGTAGCCTGATTGTTAAGTTAATATCTTATTCCATGATGATTATTGACGATGCTGATAACGATGACAACGACGATAATAAGAATAATAATAATCTAAAATACTTACTAGTAATTATTTATCAATAACTGGATATCTTCATGAATAAATTGTTTCAATTCTTTATTGGCTAAATCATATACTGCTCAATAAAAACTTTTTTTTTCGTATTAATGCGATTGAAATAGAAATTTTCCAAATTACCCGTAATAAATTGAAAATCAAATTTATTTCATTAAAATTATCCCATTTTTCATTCTCTTGCACAATCAGGCTGTACGACTTACTGGTTGTATTTAATTTAATACCGTGGAGTAATTTTGTTCCTTCTATTATTCTTTTTACAATATTTTCTCTTATTTTTCATTAGATAAATTTGTAGGATCTTTATTACTACGAGTTTGATAGATGTTTAAACTACTTCCAAGGTATCCAAATAACATTAAACTATCATGTACGAAACTACATAATATTATATGTTATATATATTACTACTGTACATATTAAATTTCCATAGAAAAAAATATCATGAGTGAATTAAAGTATTCTTTTTATGGAGCAAAAACTATCAATTTCCACTCTTATTAATTACCCTTTAACATAAGTTTAACATATTAGCATATTCCTTCAAAGTACCATTATGCATGTATCAGTGAAGTATATTCAACTAATTGTTCAAATTTTTAACGAACACCTATTTTAAAAATATAACTTGTAACTTCAGATATAATAAATTATTTGTTTACTTCTTTCCTCTCTTAAAATTTAGTTCTGCCATTTATCTTTGTTATTGAGTATGAACAACGTTATATCATCATTGCATGGATATATAATATATTATGTCATATTATTATAGTATTGTCCTTAGAAAATTTTAATTAACATTTGCTATTTCTTATCTTTTAATAAGTCCTCTTTTTTGTTTGTAACTTTTGAAAACAACTGAATATTATATTTTATATGTATAGTTAAATAAACATTAAAAATTGAAAGAAATTATTTTTAAAGACAAAGCCGTAATTAATTTACGCCTGGATATATTAAGATATTTCAAGGATTATAATTCAAGATTACAATAGCATTATATTTTTGTCATGCAACTAGAGACAGCATTATATTTCAATACTTTAAAATAAAAATCATTTTACAGCATTACCCACGCCACTTTGTCTCTGTTTTATTCTACCCTCCTATCTCTCCCCCACCACTGTCGGCCTCTCCCTCACACCACCTTGGGAAAGCTTTTTCACAGGTTAATTCCCGAACATGTTAGTATTAACAATTCTTTCATTTAATCTTTCTTTGCATACATTTATAATATTCTGACTATATTTCTGTTTTCATTTGTATTGGATAAAACAAATATGAAATTTGTAAATTTGATTAATTTTTTATTCACGATAACATCTATCACAGTAGTTTTTATTTTATTTTATTTTTTTTTATCAGATTCATCTATCAGAAATGAATTATTTTATTCATAAATTTGGATGCCTTCCTTTTTACAAATAATACTATTGCTCTAGTGGATATATAAATTATATTTATAATTTTCCAATTTGTGTATTCATTGCAAAAACAATTTACATAGAAAATTTGTGAAATATGTAGTTAAGAAAAAACATATTAAGAATAATTAATTAGTCAATTATAAAATTGGAGATGTGTTTAAATTTTTAATTTAAATTAATATTTTAATTTTAAAAATATTCGAAAATATAAAATACACCATAATTTACGTTAAATAATGTTTATAAAAAAGATAAGATTATAAAATAGATTTGATAACCTCTAATGGTATATTTTCACGATCACATTTGGCGGTAATCAATATAAGAATATGGACAGATTGATCTAAGCCTCGTAATAATGATGTAAACACCACGCGTGCAGCCTCGTCCACTAATTCCCACCAGGAAAGAATATCAGGTATGTACAACAAAGACGGTAGTGTATGACGTGCAGCCTTCACTTTCTGTAAAAAAAATGGAAGTAATAATATAAAATTATTGATGAAATTGCACTATAGCAATTTATTTCTCAAGTTGTTGACTTTCCATTGAAAATTAAAGCGATTTAAATAACAATAAATGACTGAAGAAAATAACTTAATAATTTATTTCAAATTACTTGAGATATAATCTTTAAAATGAAAGTTATCTAGATTATTTGAAAAAATTTAGATTTTAATACACAAGAAATTTAACTTAATGTTAATTGTAAAAATAAATAAGTAAAATACTGATATATAATAATTTATTCTGTATTAAAGTGTGTATAATAAATGCTATAATTATTTTGTAATGTTGTATTATAATATTGTAGTAGTCGTAGAGGATCCACGAATGGTAATCGATAATGGCCTTGACGCTTTGACGGAGAATCAATTGTAAGTTGAATTCTGCCGTGCGGCTAAGCCTCTTTTTTTTTAAACTTAGTTGGATGTGACAAACCTATTGTGGTGTAAGGTTTAATTGTAAGTTGAACCTTACTCTCTCTTTCTCTGTTTCACTGTGAGAGTGACCTCAATAAATTTCTTGGCTTATATTATTATTGGCGAACTACAGAAATTCATTGGCCTGACGCTAATACACTGAAAAGAGATACGTGCCGTGCCCTCTTCATAATATGCCGGCAAAGCCCCAGCAGTTTCCTTTACGGGCTGGTACTATCAATTCTAGGTTGACAAACTTATACCTTGCTTCAACTATAGGGGTGGGTCTACTTCGAAACCATTCTCGGCGACTATTTACCAATTATTTGTGCCTTGCTGTGGCTAATGCCAGGATTCTCTCCGTGAGATTCAAGTGAAGATTGTATGTTAATCGAAGACAACCAAAAACAAAGCACTGACTCGACATTGAGACTCACTCCACACTCATCACCACTTTTCTCGAAACTACTTCTTTCTAATTTTTTTATTGGTCCCGTGATTGTCATTTTGTTTAAATATTCTTCACAGATTTGCAGATTTTCTATGCTCTTTGCTTTTGGACGATAGCGGGACTTTTCTCGCCCAAGTCTCGCTGTTGCCGAGTAAATTGACCGCGCTAACCCGGGGAGTTCGTAAATCCTTCTCGCCTTGTATCTTGGCCCGTGTCATGTGGCGGCAAAGTGCAACCGCGTGTGTATTTTCCTTCTTTGTTTCTTGACTTTCGATTCCGATAGTTTCCGAGTTCGGGCATAGAAAAATTCAAATTTAACCATAAAAAAACAAAATTCCCACATTTTGCTCAAGTGACCTTACAATATGATAGCAGGAATATTTATTTATTATTCTTTCTAGTGCGGCCATTTGGATTATAAACTATTACTGGAATATTTTTCTCGTCTTTTCCGTCAACAAACTTCTCGACTTTGAACCTACAATACTCTTAACTTACTTAACTTTTTACACTGAATTACAAACACTGTTATATTTATTACAAATTATACTAATAAATCGATTTTTTATATTTATATTTATATATTTATTTGTGTGTGTATCTTTATTTTTTAAATACATTTTCTAAAGTAAATTCTAATATTATAAAACGACTGTTTATTTTTTATAATACCTTATAACACTAAAGAATACTAATAATAATCTTATAACTATTAAGACAAATAAATGTTGTCATTAATTAATTGTCAAATATTTCTTAAATTTACTGCTTGGAAATTCGTTTAAGGCATATATGTGAGACGTCAATATATAATTTTTCTTCACCCTTATACAAAATATGTTTTAAGTAAATATAATGTACTACTTTTATCTATACCTTAATATCAGTGCAGTACAGTTTAGGAATAAACCCGAGCGTGAGCTCTGCCCAAAGTGAAATGGTGGAGAGGCAGACAATAGATGGGAAGAGATAGCAGGGTAGAGAGAAATGAAGTCGCAGAAGTCGTATGTAATACTGTAAAATGCCTTTATTGATAATATATGGTCAAATATAATGCTGTCTTTATCTTGAATTGTATGTTCTAATTATTCTATTAATCATATTTTCAGTGTGATTTATTCTAGTTTAATATAGCGTTAATATTGGATGAATTCTACAGGCATTACTTGATTTGTAATTATGTTGGCCTTTTGACCTGCTAGTTGTATTATTTATTGCTACTTACTGGGTATGCGCAATAAGGCTGATAAAATGTATGTGATGTTCAGTTGTAAATTGAACACGTTCACAACTGGGCTTTTGTTGTGTGACTTGACTTTTGGCGATTGAGAGATTATTGTAATCTTTGTATCAGCATCGGCTTAAAGCTTCTATATAGTAGGCCCGATCACTGCTTTTTGAGAACTACTTTTATAAGATCACTGTATTTTATTATTTAGTTTGGAGACTATTTAAACTAAGAGATTTCTGACGCGTAACGCAAATGCAGCCTAATTTAATGTCTTCACCCTGCTCCTCGTGAAGGAGTAATCATATTCAACTTCTTTGAAAGTGGGAACTTTCGGTGATTGGATGACAACTGTTTATTATACTGTCATTGGCATCCTTGGCAAATAGTGTCAACGCAAATCGTGGTGGCGGCGAAGTGGTGGCTACGCTTTCAAGTGTCGTGCTGAAGATTGCGGTGTTGCACCGACGTTTTAAAGCGTAACCTTAGGTTTAAATCCTTTTCAAATATGTATCGGTAAAGCTTCGAAATATTTTGCAATTTAATCAAATCAAATAATTGTATACATATGCAAAATACTTAATAATGATATTTTATTATTGGTAAAACAGATAAAATATTATAAATATAAAAAAAAAACGAACAGGTTATCGTCTTATTTTCAGTATGATTACAATTTTAATGTTGCCATCATTTTTTATCTCTAAAATTGAAACTAATTAAAAATTTATATTTAGTAAAATAAAATATAAAAAAAATTCTGTACAATTTTCATGTATACTAATTTCCAAAATAGTAGTAAAATTTATTTTGAAACCGTGTATATTATACATGAAGAAGAGGAAGACAAAATGTAGTCGTTTACTATCAAAGCAATGTTCAATTTATTCAATTGAAATTTTATTGATTAGATGTTATAAATTAAAAAATTGATTTTTTAATTCAGTGAAAAAAATTATAGCTTATTAAATCTATGAAAAAGAAATATATTTATAAATGTATTTGACACAATATATCGTTAAAAAATAATAAAATAACATTTCCGAGTGTTCGGGCGACAATCCCGATGTGAGCTCTCCCCAAGATGGAGGGGGGAGAGGCCGACTAGTGGTAGAGGAGAGACGGCAGGGTAGAAAGAGAACACAGACGCGGGGGGTCGAATTTAACACTGTGGACTGATATTTATTGAAAATCAGATGAAAAGTTTAGTTACACAAGTTTAGTTTTACATACAAAATTAAGCGGTCTTGATCTTTACCATTGTTAATTGATTTTAACTTTAGGTTTTAACGCTTTAGATATAATTTATAATAAATAATGATTGATCTGTGTTTGTGTTGATTGTCGTTGTCTGTTCCTGTGGTCTAGGAGGCTTTCAACGATGACTTAGTC
>JAPYYT010005883.1:0-13046 GCA_030522565.1 Ceratosolen corneri | reverse complement strand
AAAATTATCATAATATTCCGAAAAATAATACTCAAGAAATAAATATTATCTATAATCGAAAGGATTATTACATATATATTAATTGAAAACAAATTCTGATTAAATAATAGAATATATTTTTATTTAGATGTTTCGCGTGTATAAATGTGTATATGTGCGTGCGTAAAATTTAAGGATTCTAATCAGATTCTAATAATTTAAAAAATTATAATATTAGAATAAAAATTTTAATCATATTGATCTTGATTAATATTTCGAGTTTGAATATTGAATTAATAGTTTTTATTGAATAATAAATTATTTAAATTTTTAATGATTAAATCGATAGATTTTTAACATTATTTCTAACATGAATTAAAATGCTTTAAATTGTATAAATTATATATACATATAAATTATTTTTAGAAATATCTACTATTAAGATAGATATTTTGTGACTTTTTAGACAGTTCAAAAAGTGGAAGTATTATTGACTTTATGTCAGAGAATTCCAACCTTTTTTGCTATTCAAAACCAGATGCTGCTGTTTTACTTATTAACTAATAGTTATTTACAGTTACAATGTTTAGATATATGATATAATGAACATATAATTTTGTATATCGATATTAATGAAAATTAGACCGTCCGTATACAAAAAAAATTGATAAGTTAAATCAATTAAATATTTATATATATATATATATATATTTTTTTTTTTTTTTAATATATTCATTCGTTAAATAAAGGATGCTCAAATGAAATAACTTTAAAGATAATACCTTGAAAAATAAATGAAATATTTGAATTAAATTACTTAATTATATAACAAGCATTCATATTAAAAATACAATAATAATGAACCATTTCAATAATTTGATTTTTTTATGTTATTCTGATTCCAATTTTCTAAATAGACTTATTTATTTATATTTCGTAATATTTCAAAATTAACTATTATTAAAATTCCACGTTTAATATGTTTAAACATATAATTTCAATAACCTGACTATTATTAAGAGCGAAGTTTATTTCTTTCTAGTTGCAACCAGCCAGCTCTGGAACAGTACTTAAAAATTATTTCACATCTTTCGTGCAGTTTCTGCAACATTCATGCTCATTGATGGGGTCCTTTTTATTCGAGTCATTAATTCAAATAAGAAGAATTGTAAGTTGAGCTCAAGCTATTTATTATCGCTTTAATTTTACTGCTTCGAAACAATAAAACGGTAATGGCATCATTACTTGCCGTCCGATTTAAACATATACGTGTAACAATAATGTCGGTATGTTATAAAACTGATTAAATGGTTGTAATATTTTTATTTATCTTTAGGGCTGCAGTTTTATTTTGTGCCTTTAAAAATAACTAGCAACTCACTATTATTCGACAAGTAGTTAATTATCCTTAAGCTATGTCTGTGACTCCTTATCGTTATTTTATTATTGTCTTTACACGAATTAATATTTATGCCCTATCAATGATGGCCTCTCGTAATCTAATAATATGTCTATTACCCAGAAATTATTATAAGAGATTTACGAAGCACTTGACATTAATTATTGAAAAATATTGCACCGAGAGATTAGTAACAAGCACCTCAATTACACAACATCAATATCCTTATCTGGTGTTTACTCCATCAAGAATTGGCCCGAGATTGAAAACGATAAATTGCGAGGTGTCGATCGCTTACCCCCTTGCAAAATAACAAGTATCGACGGCCGGAGAAGAGAAAGTGCAGGGGCATGCGCTTTAAAGCGAAAAGTGCGAAACTGCGGAGGGAAAGCAGAGCAAGGTATAAGGATAAGTAGAATTGCTCAAGAGTCGCACCTCCTACTTACGATAGTTAATGACAGAGTTCCTCCAGGTCGCTTCGGGCAGGGACTCCAGGTCAAGCGCAGGCGTCGTCGCGTTCCTCGTCCGTGAATAATATTGCCTCGAGGAACTCTATTGGGAGATCGAACTCTGATCTTGATGTCTCGGTTAATAGACTTGTTTAAGAGTACCCAGAAGGATTTGCTTGGTGTAATCTGTGCTTATGCTGGCAGGAGACGTTGACGGATCGGCGCTTAACCTCCTCAATGATTTACTGCTCGGACTGCTCAGTCGGCGTAAAATATACTAATTTAAATCTTAGCACTCGTCCGTTGATTTATCATTTCCATCGAGGATAATGAATAATCCAAAACAGAGAAGATTTTTAGGGGCAGTATTGTAGATGTATTTGTCAGTTGGCTAAATATTAGTTGCATGCTTCTTTGTAAGTCCAATATATATCAACGATTATTTATACTCTGCAGCAAATAATAAGTGGAATATAGTGTGATTCTATTTGTGTAAAAAAATCTGAAATAAAAAAATTAAAAGAAGAATAAGGATATGTTTGAAGATGCGTGATAAATATTGTAGGTTCAAGCCTTAAAAAAAATTAATTATACCATAAGTTAGGAATTACTGCTTATTAATGCTTGATAAATACTTATATTTTATAAAGTATTATATTATGTGGAATAATTTCTCATGATATTTTTTTTTAAATCAAGCTCACGTACTACTAATATCGTAAGGAACATAACGCTAATTCTTTTGTATTTATTATCATACTATCAATTTGAAATCGTATTATGAAGTAATACACGTTTTTACATAATCTTTAGAATCACAAAATTAATTAAATCATACAGTTTATTATAATCTTTTTTATTGGATGTTCAAATACAACACATACCCTTATCAATCATAGATTTTGTGCGTGCGTGCGTGCGTATTCACGTAAATCCTTTTGTTATCTCATTATATGCATTATATATTACTTCACATTGGTATAAATTTAAAATATTGATTACGTTATACAATCGTCTCTATATATTATACCAATTTCGATCCAACGAGTTTTCTTAGTAAACTAATCTCTTTATTTTCATTGAAGCTTATACATGTTCGTGAAAGCGCAACGGCCCAGAATCGTTGACAATATCACATTTGCGAAAACAAAATTCTCTTCTCCCTTAGCAAATGTAATTCCTAACAAGTGAAACGAGGATCCATTCCGGCACAAAAGCGAGTCGTCGCGTCCGCGTCGACCGTCAAGTTCAAATGTCGTTCAACGTAATTGCGTACGCGGGATCGCGTTTCTTGATTTAGTGAATCTCTTTCCGCGCTCTTGCTCTAACTCGTCGGGAGAGCTCGAAAGGAGAGAGGACAATCGAGTTTCCCGGAATCGCGAGCACAGATAAAGATAAGGGGACAGGAATTCGAGATGTGACGAAAGAGCGGCAGAAGAGGAGAGTCGGAAAAGCGTAATGAAGTGAAGCGTTCTAAGTGATGCGATCGAAAAGAATAGAGGATTTACTTGGCAAGGAATCTAAAGTTATTTGGTTTCTTATAGTTTCACTACGAATTTGATTTCCCGAAGAAGGTTCTTCATAAACATTGGCTATGTTCCTTTATAAAAGTAATGAATTGAGATAATACAAATCAAAAGTACCAGCTTTCACATTTCTAAACAAACAATTAATATATGTATATACATTTTACAAAATTCTCGATTATTATTTTCTATTATTATTTTCTTAATGTTTATCAAAATTTTACTACTTTATTGATTAAAATATAAAAATGGCACTTAAGTACGCAAATACTTAAAAAGCCATTGGACTATTGCAAACCAATTGGAGTGAACATTTTCCAGACTGGCGTCCACACATTGCAACGTGATAATAGATTTTGAAGAACCCAGTGACCTTTCTTGGATAAGTAGGTTTGGTTTTGCTCATATCCATGCCAGTGCAAACACAATTATTGACCAATAAACGATCGTTCGTATTTAATATATTTTTGGCATTTTCCACTCTTATATTCCAGTTTTAAATAAAAATAGTAAATATAGAATAATTGCAGAATTACATAGTAAGGAATGTAAGGAATATAAATAATGCGGTATAAAATATAAAAATGTAAGTAATATAAATAAAAAATATAAATAAATTAATAAAAAAGAAAAACAAAAAGGTTCAAAAAGGTAAAACAATTTACCTACAAGTAGTTTTGTTTTAAATTTGATCTTATCATCAAAACTACTATAAAAACTACTATAAAGTATTTTATATTGATAATTTTATTGAGCATAACAATTTGACAAACGAATTTAATTAGTATTGAATCAAATATTTAAGTGAAAACTTGTACACTCAATAACTGAATACAAAGCTAATGGCACCTAATGAAAGAAATACAAGTTTCTTTTGTGATAATTATATTTATGACAGGAATGAAATATTAAAATGATATTTAAGTAAAAATCTCGCCTTTTCCAATTTTAATTGATTAGTTTAATATTACTTTCATAGGAAATTTAAACTGTTAAGTCATTTGCATAACGGCATACACAAAATGAATAATATACATCGTAAATTTAGAACCTAATGACTTCATATTTCTAGTTATACTTTTATACGATAAATAGAATAGTTTCTCTTTCTACTTATATATAAATTCCGTTGATTATAATATTAAATTTTATATAAGTAAGATGAAAAGTTATGAAATAGATTGGTAATTATAGATTGGAGACTAATATTATTTCCGATTAAATAAATATTATAACATGTAGCGCAAAATTTACTAAAATATATATCCATGTTCTCCTAATTTATACAATATTATTTAGTCATTTACATAATTGGTAGAATATTATTATTGGTGTAATATATCAAAAGTTAAAAGAATTTTAAATGTAGTAATTGCAATTTTAAAATTCAAAATATATAGATAAAAATAATTAAAAATTTCTAATATAATATTCTATTTAAAGATAATACAAAAATCAGATTCAGAAAATGAAACTTTCACTATTTATTAAATCATCCTTGTACTAAATCTTAGAATGTTTATATTAAAATGATTTATTTTTTAATCCATAATATTAAATTACTTAATTGGATTGTGTTAAAAGTATATACAAAATCATTTAATTTTATTAGTTTATCTTAATTTTTTTACAATAAGGTTTTATCTAAAATATACTCAAATAATTTTAATTAGTTATAAATTATGGAAATTCAGATAAGTTGACTTTAATAAATACAGAAGATTAATATGAAATATTCAAGATTTAAATAAATGTAGTAATGCAAGTATATATAAGAGAATATGTGGAGAAAAAGATGTAAATAATAAATGTAAAGAAAACATACAATGACTATCTAATCATAATTAACGAAAAATCACGAGAAAATTTATAAATATTCTGCAGTTATTTCCACTACTCATGTAAGACATGTGAACTCTTGTTACTTTCGATTTAAGATAGATTACATTCTTTAATGGACTCTGTCTATAAGCAATAGAATATTAATAGTTCGAAAATATAAAGTATTATTATTTATGAATATTGATCTTAAATTATTATATCGATAATGTATTAAAAATTATAATATCGTCTTTAGATTCACTTTATTTTTCAAGTTGTATATATTTAACTGATATACACTAATGTAAAAGAGCTGCGGATAAATATTAAACTTATCTTTACAACATGAATGCATTCTCGGCAAATATCAATTTACGTATTTAAATCATAACAGACTAATATAGTAGGATAATTATAATAATCTAAATAAGCCTTATAAAATAAAGACTTAAGTATACATTTTTAAATAAACTATTGAGACGAGGAAACAAATTATTTATTTATTCCCTCAGTATATAATTTAATATGCTTATAGTTAAAATTGATTATTTTATAATGGAATTCAGATTAAAATTAAGTACTAAATAAGAGTATCATAGAATACTTTTATGTTTAAGAATTAATAATGTCGAAAATTGTTTAACAATTTTTATTTAATATATCTTTAATGATTTATGTCAAATGCAATTATAAAATATCAATTATTAATTACTAATTATAAAATTGAAAAATATTTATTTTTATTCGTATATATATTATTAATGAAATTAAATATAAAAATGTATTATATAAATTATTGTTTTACTTATAACTGCGAATAAAATTTTCATTAATGATATAATTTTTAAAAATTAAAAAAACTCAACATTTTTATGGTGTAATACAAATTATAAAAAATGCACATTTAAATAGTAAATAATTTGATCAATTTAAGTATAAAAAATGTTAGCTATTTTAATAATAAAATATAATACATATTAATATGAAATATTATAAATGTACGCATTCGCATATGCTACAATGTAAATGTATGGCTTAGGATATATACATGCGTAGATTCATCGTTGACATCAGTTATTTTTTAAGCAACCTATATATTTTCTACAATATAAACGAATAATATTAAATAAAAAATAGTAGAATTTCTCTTTGTTGTAAGTTGGTAATTTAACAAATAATATCTTAAAGCTAATGAAGCAGTTGAAAATGTTCTTGTTCCTCATTTTTTTATAGAATTTATTTACTTATTTTGTATATTTATTGCCCATTTATTGGCACTGTTATTATATATCATTTATTTAACATCAAAATTTCTTTTTATTTTCTTTTCTATTTAGAATTTTAATAGAATTTCCAAAAAATGACAAATAAGCCTTATATAACGTAGTAATGATATATTTTTATTTATTTTAACTAAGCAATTTATTGCTGTATTCGTTCACGATAATCAATCTTCCATAAATGCCAGTGTCCCAACTGGAGCGCGTCATTACAAAATTATCTGACTATATGAACTAGTATAGATATCCATACACATTTAAGTAGTGCAAGCGAACGATTAAAACTGTAAAATTGCAATAAATATAAACTATTTAAAATTGGAATAACATCCTTTCGTAACGAGCAATAGATAGTTGTGAAGAAAATCAACGAGAATTTATAATCCACTGTAATACATACGCACACATGTCATTGTTCCTCGTGCATTTCAAGTGTTCTCAACTACTTAACCTATGTTGAGAGGAGTACCTCTACTCCCCCTGTCTGCCTCAATCACTCCTTTTCTTTTTCTCTCTCATAAGTGAACGAACATTGACATTCTCCAGTAATTATAAACTCAAGCAGCCTACAAGAAAAACGCGATGCAAAAAAGAGAAAATAGAGGATAGAATGAAGAATTAAGCGACTTTGTAGAATGAACGAATTTGTAAGTACTTAAACGTGTGAGATTTATTTGACTTGGAACTGCTGAATGGAGACGTGATTTTCAAGCATTTTCCAATCTGAAAATTTCCTGTACACTATTACGTGCGAGAAAAATAGGATAGAAGGAGGGAATAAGAGAATGAAAAAGAGAATTTTTTTTATTTAAAATTTTTTTTTATTTCTGATATTTGTATTATTCTTCAATTCACTGTAATAATGAAAAAATTGTATCAATTAATAACGATTTCTTTTCGACTTCTTTCTCTTTATTAACTTTTTACGTGTATAACCTTTACTTATGTATTCGTTATTTACTCTGAAATAGATAATATTTAGCACGACAATTTCATATTTTTCGTAACCCTGATGTAAAATTATCCGCCTTCATATTTACAGCTTTTACTGTTTCGTAGATAACTTCTAACTCAATAAATGTCTACTCAAGTAATACAAGCACATAAATAAAATTTAATATAGGTGAGTTACTTGGGCCATCCCTCTTAATTACTAATTATTAGGAAATTATTAAATCATTATGATTTGAATATATGAAACCGTCATTTTTAAATGCAGTGATAAACTGAAGAAATTTGTTCATTAAATAATTTATAAATTCAAAGTAAGTATTTCATATTGCTATTACTAATTAAAAATTTTTTTTAATATAATAATGCTTTAATAAAGATACGTTTAATTCGATAGTATTTTATATTATTCGATTTAAAAATAATATCGTGAAATTGTAAAAAATCGTAAATTCAGAAATTCAAATACGTTATTTTAACAGTAACTATCGTAATTCAATAATTTTTTAACTAGTATTTAAATACGAAATACAAGTTTCTAGAAAATATAATGTTATAAAAGTGGCATGCTGTAATAATGTATTCTTCATTGCGATTATCAATTAAAAAGAAGTTAATTTAATTAAATCATTAAGCCAATGAAAATATTATATACTTTTATGCATACTATATCTAAAATATAACTTATTATTTAACCATCAATAAAACCAACAGACTGAATCTCATTGAAAGTATTGTTTGATATGATTACTCAATTAACTAATGGAAGCCATCATTTTTAATACAAGCTTTATTGATTATAGTTATATTTTATACTGATTTTATAATAGTACGTTTTTTACGCAATGATAATCATTCTTTCTATTGATTATTATATATAAAGGAAATTAAAGTTTTTATGTAAAAGATTCTTTTTAAAAATAGATTAATTTACATTTTATGCTATTACACAATAGTGCATGAATAAACATTAGGAATAACAAAGGTCATCTCTAAAAAGATGATTATAAAGATAACAAGTATTAAAATTAAATAAATTAAAATTAAACTAAAATAATATTTATTTTATCTATCCCGTACATGTGTTATAAATAAAACCATATAAAAGAATATATTATACGATACAAAGCCATAATAGAATTTCAATAAAATTATCTCATAAAAATTTAAACATTATAATTTTCTTAATATTATTTTCTATTGTAGGAAATTTAATTAAAAAATAATTAGAAAATTAATTTTATTAATAAAGAATTCATTAAATTTTAATTCATAAATTTAATTCATAAAAAAATTGAAAAATATTAAATAATATACATGATTAGCAAATAAATATAATTCTGTGTTTACTTACAAATATTATTGATAGAAATAATTTTAATTAAAAACTGATGTAAGTTACTAAAAACCATTTATTTTATTTTTCATTCTTTTATTTAATTTATTATAAAATTTTATTTATTTTTTTCATAAATATTATTATTGTTAGTATAATAATATCTTAATTTTTCTTAAGAAATATAAAAATGATTGCTTTGCGTGTTTGTATATTTAAATTTAATTTTTAAATATGATCAGATATAGCACGAAACTCATTGTACTGCAAAGCTTTAGATAAATCCAACTACAGATAATTATTGTTCTTATTGCTACATATATTATTAAAAACTTGGCAAATTTATTAAGAAATAGTAAATTTCATAACGTTAGCATTATAATAATTGCAGTCTAAATAAAATTAATGCTTTATACATTACTCGTGAAATTATAATAAAAAAATTATTTATTTGATTCAAATGTTATTTGTAATCGTCAACATCTATTTGTTAATAACATTAATGATATATAGTATTATAAATAATAAATAAATATAATATTCATACAATGATAGGTATTTAGTAAGTATTTTACTAAACAACAAATTATTGATTAATAATTATTTATAAATATAAATACCGATATTTATTAATATTAAATTGAAAAAAATATTTTAAGTAATTTGAATTCAATTATGTTAATAGATATTTTATAAAGTA
Organism: Ceratosolen corneri; assembly: GCA_030522565.1. NCBI lineage: Eukaryota > Metazoa > Arthropoda > Insecta > Hymenoptera > Agaonidae > Ceratosolen > Ceratosolen corneri. Next base: position 3,605 of record JAPYYT010005883.1, on the reverse strand, counting down.
CAGAAATATTAAGAACATCTGTTGTAATAATACAAATGCAACTGAAAGTGAAATTAATAACGAAAAGAAAAATAACTATGAAAAACGAAAAGTGGGAACAAGATCGTTGCTAATTATATAAAATTTCTCTCCTCAGCTTTCAAAATAAAAGTAAAATATTTAAAAAATTATTAGCAAAATAAAATATACGGATTAATACAAAATTAATTTTTATAATTTTTTTATTCGGTCGAATTTTTAAATAATATTATATATTATTTATACAAGTATATATATGTATTTGTTATGTATATATTCAATTTTTTAATTTGGATTTTTTTTAATTACATCTCTAAAATTATTTTTTATTTTTATTATAATTATGCTAAAACTATCTAAGTATATAATACAAAATAGGAATGATATTACTTGAAACACGATTGTTAATTCTTGTAATCAAGTCATTTGCAAGTAAAAATCGATGTGAGAACATTTCTATATTTAAATTTAAATAGTCCATCAATGTTGCTATCAAATTTATAAATTATAGTTCTCTTTTTAAATTATAATTTTCTATAGAATTTTCTATTGACTTCTTATAATTAATATATATTCTTAATAACAATGGTATATAATATAAAAGGAAAATAAATAGCTTAATGAGGTAAGAATATTTTTTACATTTTTATGATGTTAATTATTACTTCATAATTAAAAAAAGCTTCATATTTGAATTAAAATGTAGTAGTTTTTCTTGTATTCAAAATATAATTTATTGAATAAGATTAAGTTATAAAATAGTTTTTAAAATTTCAAGATGTATATACTTGTTGTATGTTTATTAATATATTATTCTATATTTACTTTTAATTACTCAGAACTCATTCAAAAAAACATATTTTTGTATAGTATTATACATAAACGTATTTTTAGTTCGTGTATTTTTAGTTCATAGTAATATGTATCCCAGTTGCAGGTAAGGCATGAAAAGCCAACTAATGCAGAATAAAAAATGCAAAAGATTGCGAAACATTTGACAATGCTACGGTAGAATACTACCATAAAACACGACAGTGACATATGTCTACGTATACTGACATTTTTCTGCTTGTTTACAATAGCAATTTTTATATATTACGAAATTGGCCACAATTAGTCTATTTTTTGAAAATTCCATTGTGTTGTACAACATAACGAATTGTTTACTTTTAATAATTTACGATGTTAATTAAATTAAACAGCTAAAAAAAAGGGTGATTATTATTTCACGGATAATTATGAAATTAACTTTACTTTTAATTTTTATCTACTAATCAGATAATATGCACTATCGACTTTCCTCAATTTCCATTTTCTTCCAAAATTTTTTCTTACATACGAAATTATTTATTTGATATATTTTTCCCTAATTATGTATTCTTACTCTTAAATTCTAAAATAATTTACGATTAGCATTGATAAACGATGAATATATAATCTACCGTTTGGCTTTTTTTTCAATAAAATACTTTCAGCATTATATTAATAATACATATATAAATTGTATTTAATAAAATTAAATTTAATGAAATGTAAATAAAATGAGATATTTTTTTAATAAAAGGACAAAAATATAATAGATAGAATAATAATAAAAAAAAATTTTGGAAAATGAATACAAAGTTTTTGTTTAGAGTACAAAATGTTCATTACTGGCCACATTTTTTCTCGTAATAAATCGATAGTGTTATATAAATTACAAACAATTTATACAATATAAATTATGCAAAAAAATCAAAGCATTATAGTCGTTAATAAGCTATGAATAAATTTGAATTACAAAATTTGTTCTTACAAATATTGCATACGATTTATTAATACAATAATATTTTTTAAAATATAAAATATGTAATGTTGAAATGTGTTCTACCTTATCAACTGTAGATATTAATCAATAAGTTTAATTATAATAAAATTATATGTATCTAGTTAGGTTGTAACTGATAATAAAAAATATTTACAATCCAATTTTTAACAACAATTAAAAGTTGTTAGATACATTATTATAAATAATATTGAAAAGAAAATATAAAAATATGGAAAGGTAAATATAGAAATACATTTTATAATAATAAATATTTTCTCCAAATCAACGATGAATATACATTTTATAGAATAATAAATTATAATCATCAAATATACAACAATTTTGTATAAAACAAAGTGTATTTCAAATTTCAATCGTTAATAAATTTATGTATAATATATTAAATTATAAAACAGCTAATATTATATATCATTTAAAGAGAAGATTTTGAAATGAATCAACCATATTACATATCTCTATCATATTATAAACGATATTGATAACATAACAATATTATATCTAAAGATATGGTTATTTTTTCTATGTAATTTTTTCTGTAAAAAAGTTAAATTTATTAGATATTTTACTAAAAATAAAATATATTCATATAATCTTAATTTTAAAATATATAATATTTTCTAAATAAATTAAATTAAAATAAAACCTAATGGAACTTTTATTAAAAGAGAAAATTAAAATTTCTTACAAAGTAATTATCGAATTTCTACAGAGTAAATATGTAAAGTAATTACTGCTTAAACACATAAATTATTTTAATATACTAACCTTAGAAAAATAATTTTTCCGTTTTCAATAATTATATTATTAGTTAATATTTATTAGTTAATAATCAAATTATAATTATTTATAATTCGTATATAATTCGTATATAATACGAATATAATTTCTATTCGTTAATCTATAAAATATTACGTACAAGGTAAATTAAACCTAGCTTATAATAAAAAAAATGTTATTCATTTTTATAAGAAATAGTGTAAACCAAACAATCAGTAACGTATAAATTATATGGAGCAGTCATATATATATAGTTTAAAAACTTTAGGCTAATAAAAGTTGTTAATAACAACACTCTTATTAAATAATTATTACTTATAAAATTATTATTTTTAACGCTATATTTTACAAATTTATTATAATTCTGTCAGCCTTTTTGAAGTCTTTGTACATGGAATATGAGTTTACTTAATTGAAACAGAATTCTGTCAACTATTATATTGAAATAAGTATTTAAAATGTAAAATTAAAAAAAGTTTTTCCTAAATTCTTTACATCGAAGGATATCTATCAAGATTTATAATTTTTTATTTCCAGAATAATGCAAATGATGAAAATTTTAATTAGTTAATACAAGCGCTAAACTCGCAAATATAATTTTAAAACGATATTAAACAACAATATCACAATAAATGTTGCTTTATTGAATTTTAAACTGATTACTTGCATGTCTAAATTGTAAAAGTATCTAGATAGCACGTATATATGACCTCTTAAAAGAAATTGCAGAAGCAAATTTATAAAACAAGATGAGAGGTATGCATCGATCCCTATCATGTACATTCGAAAGTGTTTTCTCTGAGCATTTGATTTTTGCACTCAATAAGAAGTGCGGATTTTACACAGTACTAACTGATGTAACTTTTGCTTCGAGACTATCTTGAATACTTTCTAGAATTGTATTTTACGCTTAACATACACGTTTGATTATTATGCAAGGAATTAATGTCATTCAAATGTTGTGCATTAAATTCCAATTATT
>JAPYYT010005877.1:0-13116 GCA_030522565.1 Ceratosolen corneri | reverse complement strand
TATATCCAGAAAACTCGCGTATACGTGAATAATACTTTCTCGTAACGTCAAAGATATATTGTATTCCGTAATATGGAGAGGTTTCGAGCGCTCGTGTCTCGGATTCAATCGAGCATCATCAAGACAGATGAATGCGGATAGAAAGAAAGGGAAAAGGTGCTTTTAGCATAAAATTGCATAATAATGGCAAACAGTTAACGAGACGCAAATGAGCGAGGCGTCTGGGATGCTCCTGATTGTCATTCAAATGATGACGCACGGAAAAGTGAACGATACAGTTGACAGAGCAAAAGGTTTCTTGGCCTTTGTGTAAATATCTGAGGTGGCTTGATATTTTCTTCAGTCACATAAAAAATTACCTTTATTTATGCGAAATCCATACGGGAAATGGAAGGCTAGAATAATTTTTTTTGTTATAGAAATATTAAGATTAGAGAGCATCTTAAATACTCGATTCATCTTGTTTGATCACATTTCTTTACTTCATTTTTCAATTTTGATTATTATTGACAGATATGTTTTTCTGTTATAAAAAAAGATCTTGTAAATAATTGTTTTAGAATATAGCTACCGTATATACCACGTGTGTAAAATAGGGTGTAATTTTCAACAAAATGATATTCATTAAGCTTTAAATAAAAGTGACATTATAATAAGCGAATTGTGCATTAATGAAATCGTAATACTCATTGGATTGAGAAATAGAAAATGTTATCTAGGCAAGTCAAAGAGTTTATTTTCTGATGATAATTGACGAAGCCTTCCATTTTGAATTATAGTTCAACTGAACTCGCTTTTCTGCATCCATTGCGTTGTCAACTTTCTTAAAATAGAAAAGTAAAGTGAAAAGTATGAGCTCTACTTGGAAATATCCCAAAACTGAATAGATTAATTTTGAAAAGTTTTGAATACATTATGTTTAACAATGGTACTAAAATTACGTAAATGTCAATTCAAACTTTCACAATTATTTTTAATTTGGAAATATATTGAATTAGAAAATATTGAAAATTTTCGATATTGATGTACTGAATTTTATTTATTTATGAATTTTCTAAACTTTTTACGAAAATTTTTCGATCACAAATTTATTTAAAAATAACAAATTTAATAATATTATTATTATTATTATTGTTATTATCATTGTAAAAGTAATTTAATATGTATTTTACTATAATTATAAATTGGAATATCGAATAAATTATTCAAAATTAATTTATGAACATAAACGAATACTTTTTAAAAGAGTATTTTCTGAGAGTTTATATATTAATTTACCTATGAATATTTAAATTTTCTTTGAATACATGTTATGCAGCAATAAGGATAAAAGAAAGAGAGAACTCAATGAGGGTAATAATAAGAAAATATTTATTCGTACATGAATATTATAAAACTTTAATCATAGAGTTGCACGTGACCTCGCAAAAACTAAATTTTATTGTCTTTACATATTTTATACTCTATTTCTTATGAACTTTTTTTCTTGAATTTATTCTCTTATTAATCCTCTGTAACTCTCGCCAAATTAACCGTTCACACATCATTTTATAGCTTTATTCGACCTTTTAATAATACTACGTATTTTTCATTTATTCTCAAATCATATATGCATAGTTGTGGTTACTTATATTTCTTTAAAAAAAATCTCAGAATACTTATTACATTAATAATTTTATGTTCTTTGTTTCCTATAATGAAAATTAAGCAGTTGAATATTCATGCTGTATGTGTGTACATTTTATAAAAAATGAACAATCTTTTATACTGCTATTAATAATTCAAATATTTTTAATCAATTTTACATATATGTAAATTATTGGTACAAAGTTAGTTCACTGAAAGGAAGGATATTATTTAAAATGCATGAAAAACCGTTTTTCTACGTATACGTTTTCGAAGAAACTTTAAAAATAAGGTCCAAGATACGTTATTCCAAGTGCAAGGAAATAAGCGTTCGTTTTAACTGATCGTTTAAATGGTTAAGGCAGCTCATGGAAAATATACCGTAAGTCGAACTTGGCAGGTCAGTTAATCGAGACGTAACGCGCTTTAACAAATAAATAGTTGTTTGCTTGTTTTTTTTTGTACGAATGGCTGCTCGTTAGAATAATTGTATTTGTCTTTAATTTGCTTCTTTACCATCACGGGGACCGTACGTTTCCTACTTTATCTTCGGATTGCTAATGCAGGTCCCTCTTTTTGGCAACGAAAATATTTTTTTACATAATCATGAACGAATGATCGTTGATGAGAGAAAGATTGTATTTGAAAATATTCATAAATTATAAATACGATATAAATATTCATGGACAATGAAAAATGTGTTTTCATTTAATCGTTGGCACAGTTACTGTCCGAATACGCGCAGGTGAATTTTTATAAGCTATTATTATTAAAGCATTAATCATGTTTCACTACATTTTTATAGAAAATATTTTTTTGCATGCTGGTCACTAATGGCTTGTTTGTAAATGCAAATATCAGCATTATCTTTTTTGTATGTCTTGATTAAATGCCTAACAATTATATTTTACCGTTTATTTGATGTGCAGTATACAAAATTGAACGACTAATAAGTGCTTTACACATTAATTACATATTAATTTGGCATCGATAATATCTAAATACTTAAACTAACTTAACAATAGGATCTCTGGAATCATAGATTGTTGTATAGATTTTTTTTTTACAGAAAACAATGATGGAAAAGTATGGTATGAAATTTAAAAAATATTGCAAGAGATATTGTAAATCTATATTAAAATTTCCTGCTTTATCTCAAACAAATGTGAAATAATAATTTATGAGATAATTGGAAAAACAATACGTATAATCGTCCTATAATTAGCGAAACATATTATTTATCAAAAAGCAGATTGAAGTATGAATCAGAAAAGTCCATATTACGTTAAGTTTTAGTACTGTATATTTATCTAAATTTATTTCTATGGAATACGTAATACGCATTGACCTATAAAAGTTTTAATTTTACTGCATTTGTATTGTTTGTTACTGATACAGAATAGAGAAATTTTGCAAGTATTAGATTAAAATAACTATTGGAGGACGAGCAAAAAATTTGTCACCATGAGACTTCGAAAAACGTAATTGTGTTTTTGTATGAGCTGCAAATTCAACTATCGGAATTTATTAAGTTTGATCCAAATTATTCGATCACAACTGAGTTTAAATTTTATATCATACGAGGTATTGAATAATACTACAGCTTGGGAAATATCGTCTTCAATTTTTTCACGATGGAAAATGTAATTTTTGGGTGACACGCGCGTTAAAATGAATTGATAATTGAAACGAAAATATTTCACATAAATTTCGTATAATATAAATGAAATCCTTGCATTTTGCACTCAGACAGTAAAAATTAGTATAATCACTCATTAACAGCACGCTAAGTTAAGCTGTAAGTTAAGGGGCAAAGTAGGGGGTAAAGAGTCTCGGGTTATACATTCGTGGCCGGGCGCTATTGTAAATTCGCGAGATAATGGGGCACGGCACGGTACTTTTAATTAAAAAAGCTCCGCACGTTTGTGCGTAGGCAGTGAGCTTTAATATTATACAAGTGCTATATATATAACCGCGGAGTAGCCTTCACGGCATTGTGCGAGAAATTTTGTGCCCTCCTCCTTGTAAAGCGATGTGGATATCGAGTCGAACTTTACACGTGCCCGGGAAACTTTTCCTTCCTTAAGGCTCTTTGTGTCCGTTTTGCATAGCCACTACTTGCTCCTTCTTCTTTCTATTCTCTTTCGAATTATGCGATTTCACGAGGACGAGCTATTGTCGCGACTTTGTTGATCGAATGTCGGGGCGCGCTGGTGTAATCTGTCGGCCGTATTCTGCGCTCCGGAGTTTCTCGATTCATTCTTCGCTGTGGCTTGTGTGCGTGCGCGCAAAATTTATCGCTGATTGGCTTCACGCGCAAATTTCTTTCTGGCTCTGACTCCTCTCGTTTGCACTCCTGTATTTCATATAAGCCTCTGCGGGTGCATAAATTTTTGCCACGGCAAGATAGCGCTTAATGAAGCGATTCAGTGACAAACTCATTAAGAATAGTAACCATGGCATATTCTTCTTCTTTGAGCTTATGGATTGCGCTTCTAGTTTACAAGAGAAGGAAATATTGCCACTATGATATTGCTTTAAAGATGTAATTAATAATTAATTAAACTAAATTAAAGAATTAAGAAAACTTTTAATTAAGTGTAGTTTTAGCATGATAATTGGTGAAACTACTAATAATATTTATAACAGCAGGCAGAAGGAATTCATAATTTATGAAAGTCATTATATTCGCGGAGCAATGGGAAGTTTTACAAATTTTATGATAAAACATGTAAAGAATTAGGTTGCAGCTTAATACCGATCTTATATTTTACCTTTATAACGAGAATAATTCTGTTAAATTTACTCGGTGTACCAACAAGGATTCCAACTTCTTAGTATCTTCAAAAGTGTCGATATAATAATATAATTGCGATATATTATTATATTTATTTATTACATATTTCCCAGTAGATTTATAAATTTACAAAAGTTATTTGAATATAGGGAATATATAACGATGGGTGCTTGAAATCTTTTCGACTACTTTGTCCTACCATTTATATATTTCGTTTTAATGAAATTATTTGTCAATTCGTCATTATCTGTACCCTGTGAAAAGCTTTATGCATTAAAATTTATTTTTCTCATTGAGTAGCAAATATGCCCAGATTATAAAAATATAAGGTAAATGGAAGACGGATGATGAAAATAGACAACCACGTAATTTCATCATTGACGTGTCAATGCCTCGGAACCTAGGCTTTCATTTCTTGAGTAACAAAGATTTTAAAGCTTGTATATTTATTTATGACTAAATTGTGTGAATATTTAATTATATTAATAATAATGTATATCTAATTGTTCAAGTATTTTGTGTACTAATGCAATTGACTTTCGTTAATGATTGATTTGATACCACAGTTTTAATTTACGTTGCAGTAGATGAAACGTCATTCAAGTATTTTTCAATTTTAAAAATCACTAAATTATCTATTCCAATAATAACAGCTTTTTTTATATTATTCTCACTTTTAAACTTACCAAATTAATATTTCGGCACATAACTTAATCCTCGATTATTCATTTTATGTAAAGATGATAGACCGATAGAAGAAAGCAGAAGACCTTGCAGAAGACCTTGACCATTAAATACGTGCAAAAAAGTCGTTTTCTACTTACCAAGATTGACTCAAGTGAGAATTAAGCCGCAAGATCGTATAAAATTTCACCACATCCATTCATCATGAAATACATTGAAAATATAATTGAATATAATGGTTGGCCGTAATTAAACATAGCTGTGCCTTTATTAAATTTGCCGCCTAATTAAAAAAAAAACACGTTACATTTGTTCAATTATGGGCCTCCAGCGGTGGCATCTATTGCCGGCCGAACAACCGGCTATATAATCCGATACCGTCATTATCCTCGACATATCCTAATAAGAGAACCATCAAATTTTCGCGTCTACGTAACCATATAATTGAACTTGATATAAAAGCTCTTTTTTATTTTATGCCAAAATCGTGTACGAATTGCGAGCATGTGAATGCAGAAACTTATCGCCTTACTTTTCTCGAAATCGTAGAGATTTTGATTACTGGCTTGCATTATTAGAATTGTCATGAATGTTTCAGGACCTTATATCGAACCATAATTATAGACATTAGTGCACCGATATGTAACAATAATTGAGATGACATAAAAGTTATAGATAATATGAAAAATTGAGATGCTACAAGACATTATCTAATTTAAGTTATTATTATTATTATTTAAAAGTATTTTAAATGATCGATCATAGATTTGTTTATATTTATGACTTGATTAAAATATGAAAAACAGTGACGAAATATTGATAGCTGTAGCATTTTCAAAGTGTAATTTACTAATATTTTTACGCAAATTTTATTATTTATTATTTATTATATTTATTTATTAAATTTCTATTTCTATTTATTATATTTCTTGTAATCGCTTTATTTTATGACAAGCGAATTTCATTATTGATCATCAATAACGATATATTGTAAATTAATAGTGACATTGTAGTGAATATTGTTGATAATAAACACGAATGAAAAAAAAATAATATATTTTATTTAGTCTTTGGATGTTATTATATAAAGTATATGAGAAAATTTTCTTTGATTCTAGCAGTTTTTTTATTCCTTTTTTCGAACTTATACGTGAACAGTATTTTTTTACATATATAAAGTCTAGTATGTTCCTTTTCTTACCCAATCAGCTTAGAATTTTTCATCGTTCTTTGGATTTGTCTTTCTTCTAGTTTTTATTCTCTACTATTCATCTAAATCCTTTTTTAAATTAATGTTTTGTTATTTAAAGTAGAGCAAAACATTTTTTAAACTTATTTTTGATCTTGCATAATTTCTTGCGTAGTGGAGTCATTGAATTTTTTGTACCGACGTGATTACGTATTCAAAATAAAGAAGAAATTCATAATATTCGAGAAACATTATTTTCAAAGTATTAGTTTTTCAGAAATTTAAGTTAGAATATCTATTTTACTATTTCTTTTACTTCATTCATTTATTTTTACCATCCCTTCGAATTTTCTTTCGTTCTCATTTTTCTCGAACTTTTCTTTTTAACAAGTTTCTTTAACTCTCTTGATTTCCTTTCATTTCTTATCATATACCAATACCTTCTATTATTTCTTATATTTATTTTATTCAATTAAACTTTAGCCTTTTTAACGAATTAATCATGATGTATAAACAATTACGTACATTTCTTTTTTATATTTTATCATATATAGAATTTTCTCCTTGTTTACACTCTGTTATTATGTTTATTGGTATTATTATATTTTACATCTTGGTTAATTTATACTCACGTTTAATTCCTTTTCTATTATTTTAAAGCTCTATTATGCTACGTTCTTATAGTTTTAATCCATACATTATTAGGACGACCCTTGTTTCCTATCTATGCATTGACATTTTTGTTCAACTTCTTCATTTTTTTCCCCTTTATCTTCAATTTCTATTTATTTTTTATTTATCATACTTCTTCTCTTTTCTGATACCTTTACATATCTGCTTCATCTCGTAACGTCTTCTCTAGATTCGTACATTTTTATTTTTTCCATTTTATATATACCTGTGTTCCAGTTTAAGTTTATCTCCTGTAATTTCTCACCTACTTTTATTAAGATATAATCGCTCTATTTTATAGATTAGAAAGTACATGTATAAAACAATTTCTGTTTTCTGATTCATTTCTTTAAAATTTATTTCGATAAAAATAGTTTTTTATATTTTTTTTCTATTTATTATAAAGATTCTCTTTACTCAATATGAATTTACTTTGCGTTCAATTAGCGAGTTCTCTTTAAGCAAAACCTTTATTCATAATTTTTTACAGTGATTTTCTTTTATACAATTATTTGTAAATGACTTTTAATATTAATGTTTCATCAATTTGTAACAATTTGTAATTAATATATCTTCATTCAATATGGTGTTTTTTTTAAACACAGTTCATTATTATTTACTTTTTATTCTCCCCTTATTTATTGGAATTTTCCTATTTTATCTACTGTAATGATTACAAATATAATAAAAAATACTACAAATTCAATTAAAATATTGAATGCGAATTACAAATTTTATGAAAAGCAGTTCTTATAATCCGATCGAATCGATTGGATAATAGTAATATTTTGTTCATAATTGATGTGCAACGAAGTATGTAATTGACTAGCATCAATAGCAGTAATAAAGTTTTAAATTACTAAGTTTTGAGAAATTGTGATTGGAGAAAAATGATAATTGAAATTGATAAAATGAAGCATAACTATGGAAAAGAGGGCAAAAGTCAAAAACTAAAAACTAGTAAATGAATACAATATATACAATATATAGCGTATAATGAATGAATGAATTAATATATTTTAATATATCAAAATATATAATAACTTATAAAAATTGTTAATTTTAAAGGAAGCGAAAAAATATGTAAGAAAAAAAGCATTGTAATTAGGGATGGCGTGTTAAAAATTGTCGGTAATCGAATACGAATAAAAAGTAAATGATAAGATATAAGACTAGAAGCTTAATAAAATTCTCGAAGTCATTGTCGTCGTTGTTGTTTGATAAATTTTTAACTTAAATGATCAAATAACGTATATTAACCTGTACGATCGATATCTGATTTTACCTATGCCGGTACATGAAAAATTCTCCTTATTATTTGAAATTGACTATTAAATGAGGGAGTAATATTAATGAGGCTTATATTTACTTAAAAAAATTGAGACACTTCTACTCTGCCTAATAAATATGTGCATACAAAATATATACGCTCCAACTGCAATGCAGATTAGTTCGGAAAATTCGAAAGCACGCATGAATGCTGTACGAATAATTTTGTACAAAGATTACTCGTGGCGATAGCCCCGACTACTTAACGTCTTAACCTGAGCAATGTGATTTCTCAGGGAAATTGCGCGACAAGTGGCGCTTTTTTGAAAACCGGACCATCGAGGTCAATTATTCGTGGCTGAAAAGAAGCTCAGGCTCGCGCCCCGCAATTTGTACGCAAATTAATTCGACGAGGGCCGACGGTAATCCGGGGATCGGCTTAAGCCAGTGAATCGGGTTGCAACGCCGATAGCCTCGACGATAACCGGCCGACCAACTGCGCCAAGTCGGTCTTTCGATGTTTGTGTCCGAGCGCAGGGACTCGGGCAGGAAATTGCTCATCCGATCACATTTTACAGCGCGAACTTCGTTGCCTACTAGCTCCACTCATTTGTTGGCCGACGGAGGGGAGAGGAAGTCGCGCGTTACACGAGGGGTCGGGTTGATATCTTGATTCAACAGCATATGCAATGATCACTCAAGAATGTACGATATTCTCGAAGCTTTAAGTGTCGTAATTCCAATTCACTCGGCTGATAAATAGGTCAGACGAGTTGGTCATTTGCGACAAGAGCATCGTTCCTGCCCTGTATAAATCCACGAGTGGCTCATTGTATGTTGTTGGTTTTCGGCAATTGCCATGCACATATTTAAATACACTGGTCAAACGTATAAGTGTTAGAGTTTATGTAGAAGCGATATTTTTAAGATAAACGATGAAGAAGTTAAAAGAAAAATAATGATCCAGTATTTGTTCCAAGTAACTATGAAGCATTGTAATGAAAAGTGGAGTAACATTATTTTTCTTTTATATTTTTAAAAAATGTTACTGCAATAGTGTATTAAGAATAATAAGAAAATATTTTACTGGAGTTTAAAATAACACAAGGTATAAACATTCAAGTTTGCTGTATTGCAACCAACTTTTGAAATACAAGAGTTGAATATTGTTCAAGAAAATATCAAATTTAATAACTATAATACTTTATATGCAGCATATAAAACTAAATGGTGCAATTGGAAATTCTTTTTCTTCTTTTTATAAAGTGTCGGTTCGTTCAAATGACTTAGACATAATAGTTGTTTTTATAAATTAATGCTTGTTAGATAGTATTAATTATTTCTAGAAAGGCTTCATTGAATAATAAATTTGTACAAACTGTACGAATATTCTTCTACGCTTGGTAGGCACAGGATTTTTAAAATGTGCCTGAATGTGTCTATTATTAAAATAATTCTGCAACAATTATCATTATATTATTCTTAATTAGAAATATTTGCTAACGAGATAAATAAATAAAAACGAAACTTTTCAGCTAAATAACTTGATAGAATATTATTTTCTAAATAATGAGTCTAAACAATAAATATTAAATTGTTTTAAAAAAATAAATTTAAATTGTTTATTTTAAATGAGCAAATAAGAGTATATAAAGTGGAAGCATAGCACGTTTGAGAGTAATTAATATTAATGTAAGTTTTGGCATTGATTAAAATTATTTTGAAAAAATGGAATACACATCTACATTTCTAAAATTTGTGGCTTCTTAGAGTCCACTGATGTATTCTTGGTGTCTTTAAAGTTAGATTCTGTCTCGTCTATGGATTTGCCTATCTTCTGCGTGAGAAATGAGGTAGTGCTGAGGTACATGAGTAAGATCAATATCACCGAATGAGTCAATAAAAAGCGACGGCCCGCATACTGGGCAAATCATGATAACGTCCTCGTCGACAAACCCCATTCCACTTTTTCTCCGCGGTGAGTTCCGGGCAAGTCTCGTCTACCTCAATGGAGCTATTTACCCTCGGTCCTTTAACGCAAGCTTCCTGCTGAGCTCTAGTTTCTAGCATCCGACTTTAAGGTCTTAACTCGGTGCAGATCTGCGAGGTAGGATGCGTGCGCAAGTTCGATCGGATAAGCAACGCCAAGTCACCGCCGCGCTTTGACATTTTGCAAGACGCCACCACACTACGAGCCCCTGATCTTCTTACAGCAGCTCTGCAATTTTTGTCAAATAACTTCCCATTTCTCAATTTGGGCTTTCAATAAAATTGGATGATAAATCTTGGCGAGGTCATAATGAGTATTTTACTGCTCCTACTTTCTATCAATAACTCTAGTTGATTAAGAATCGACCAAAATTACTAGAGACTCACTAAATAAAGTCCTTTTGCTGCATCTTTTCATTTACTATATGATAATTATGGTCGGTAGATTTAAGTCACTTAAAAATGGCTCTTGAAACCAATTTGTATTAGATATTTTTTGTTCGCGTTAAATTTGATTTTTCATTTTCACTCGAGTATTTTGTGTTAATTAATGAAACCACATTAAGTTAAGATTATGATGCGCAAAATTTCTTAATATAGTAATTTATTTGTTGCGAAAGTTCCTTAATAATCATTAAAATATTATTAAACCTATCATCAAATGTTAAGAATTATTAATTTTTTTTAATTTAGAGAAAAATAAAATTATTTTGTAGGGAATATACATATTTTCTATTTATGTGTATTGAAATTTATTTCACTTGCTGATAAATTTATTGCTCACTTTGCATTTGGTTTTTTAAAAGATTTGTCTTAAGAATTGAGTTAATAGACGTTTATACATATATCGGCAGATATATGAATTTAAGATTCTTCAATGCTCATCAAATTAACATTAATACAAATTGATTATGAAATTACTTTTAAACGAAAAAGTTTATATCTTCGGATACTGATGATCACGGTTCTATAAACTTAATTGATAATAATTATTATTATTGTTTTACAAACGGATCTAGAAGGTTAAACTTGTGAACAAATACACAGTCGTATAAGAAAAATTGTACGAACTGCAATATGAAAATAAAACTAAAAATATAAAGGACTGTTTTTATAGAAATTTATAAGCATAAAGTGTATTGAAACTTGCACGCAGCAAATCCTAAAATAAAAATAGCATTAAAAGTGTAGAATTTATTGCCATCTTGCATTAAATAAAGAAATACAATTAAAATTTATTTTAACAATCAGTATTCAACTGCCAATATAAATTTAAATTTCATATGTCAGATTAATAATAAATCTCTTATTGAAACCGAGTTTATCAAGTATTTTAGAAATATCTCTAAAATATTCGGCTGCTACTAGAAAGAAGCAAATTAGAATATAATATAGATCCTGTACTGAAATGGAATTTCAAATTTAATTTACTGAAACTTTAACAGCAATACTAATACAAAATGATTACTTCAAGCAGTTTTATGTCACAGGCTAATCATTAATCATTAATTGTTAATGCAATTATGACATGCCTCTAATTTTATTGTCTCCAAGTCACATAGCTTATTGATTCCCAACTCCATTATATATTTTATGACGTACTTCATACATCCAAAATAATTAAAGTTCGTAAGTAAAAATTATGATTAATACGAACAAGAAAAAATGTCAACTTTTCCATTATAATTAATCATCAGCAATGAATTCATTTCTTATTTTAAATAAATGTGCTTAAGATAATTTTCTAATTTAATTGATCTGACTTTGGCCAGCTCATTTATCGCTGTTTTTATATTTAAATTCAAACAGTGCTCGCGGACATCATTCACTAGACATCATTCAATAAATGTTGACTAATGGGTTTTATATGTACGCTCATTATGCATATAAAATTAGATCATTTAAACAACTAAGTTAAAGATAGTGGAATACAATAATTGAATCCATTTGGTTATTTATGCTAATTAAAAGCTTTCTTTATTGAAACGACGACCGGATAAGGTGTTCAAATGCAGCATTCATCACATGCGACACCCACACATTAAGTTCCACATTTAATGATAATACTCTCCTCTTCAATCAAACTATCGTCATTCGAAATTTAAATCTACATTACATGATTTGCAACGACTTAAAACCAATGTATAATAAAGGCCAGCCCCATATTTACTATTTCCCGATTCCGTAGCAGAATTTGTCCTACCTCGCCTTCTACGGCCAATAGTTTTTGATTTTATTCTCTCTTGGCACGTCCCGATAAGACTTGGGGCGCGAAATCGTCTCGACCTCAATCATTCGTTGCCTCGACCGAATATTTATACACGCGCGCCCCATTCACAGTGAGGGCTCGTTAGCACAAGTCCATCGTAAAAGCGTAAAAGGTGAGCAGCCACCCCCTCCCCCATCTTCCTCCGCCGCCACTACCACCAACACAACAAAACGGAAAATATGCGCCCGCCTCATCGGCAATTGCACGAGGCTCCTTTCATTTTTCAAGATGTTCCAGCTTAGCTCCGTTTAGTCTCGTTCGCAGCTTGTTTGTCACGAGGGCTCCTCGTCCCTGCACGTTCCTCGGCGCCGAGCTTTAGAACGCTTTTTTGCGAAAAATATGTCGCGTGCTGTAGCTGCAGCTGCTCCTCAGCCTCGGCTTTAAATATATACGTACTTGGGAGGAGGTAGAGCATCGGGATGCTTGAAATTTTACGACTTCCTCTTGCCGCGTTGCCACTCCTTAAGAAGGCGTTTTTCAAAGAGTGATTTCGAAGAAAGAAGCTCGCGCTTTCTCTCGGATTCCAGCATTTATTTTATTTCGGCTGACAGATGGATAATGCTTTATCGTCCTCTTTAATAGCAGCTAAGATTTAGCCATTCATTCGAATTTTTTTTCATA